>PVHX01002092.1:26776-178851 GCA_004024805.1 Geosciurus inauris | reverse complement strand
TAACCCTGGGCAAATTACTTACCCATTCTGTGCTTCAGTTTCCTTATTTTAAAAGTAAAGATAATAATATTACTTATTTCATGAGGTGATTGTGAGGATTCAGGGATATACCATTCTTCAGAGGGCCTGGCATGTAGTAAATGCTCAATAAATATTGGTTATTAGGCTCATCCCCTCATTTAATTTTAATTTTAAAAAATTTTAATATTAATTAATTCTTTTTTGCAGTATTGAGGATGGAACCCAGGGGTGCTTTATCACTGAGCTACATCTCAGCTCCCTTTTATTTTTTATTTTAAACAGGGTCTTGCAAAGTTGCCCAGGCTGGCCTTGAACTTGTAATCTTCCTGCCTCAGTCTCTTGAATAGCTGAGGTTGCAGGCATGTGCTACTAGGCCTGGCTTATTTTAATTTTCAAAAATCACAGGTTAAATTTGAAATTCTCTGCTTTGTAGTGAGGTCATGGAAAAGATCTAGGTTCTTGGAGGCCCTCTTACATCCTGGCTTTACCACTTGGCAGTTGTGTGCCCTTAAACAAGTGATTTCCTAGCTTTTTTGGGCCCCTCCCTAACCTGACTGTACAACAGGGATAAGGATTATTGCCACTCGCAAAATTGTTGGGGGTCAGATGAGATAATACTGTTGTGCCACCATCAGTCATGAGGCACTCAGATGATCTGAGCCAGTGCTTGTGCCATGCCCTTGAATCTCCAGAACTATGAGCTGAGTAAATTTCTTTTCTTAATAAAGTTAGCCTGCACTGGATATTTTGTTATAGTCACAGAAAATGGCCTAACCCATTGCAGGGTTCCAAGGAGAGAAGACATGTGGGTGCTCCTGTGGCTTGAACTTGGCTCCCTGTGGAGAGCAGCATGCCGGGTACAGACCACGGTGCTGCAACGCCAGAGCCTCTGCCTGTTCAGACCCATAGTCCACATCTGGCCATGTGACTATGGAGAGCACTGGAATGCTCTCTCCATTCCAGGAGAGCACTGGAATGCTGTCACTGTGCTTGGCGAAGTCTCTGATGGGGATTGGATCCAGCCAGGGTGCCTGAGACAAAGCATGGGTGGGATGTGAGGGCTCAGGGCCTGCTGCAGACCTTGGAATGAATATCCCGATCTTTCTGGAGCATTTCCTGAGGTGGTGTGGGAGGACTGTCTGCAGGGAGGATTGTGGGTGGGGCCTCTGGCCCTGTGCTGGTCGGCTCTGCTAGGTTCTCCAGCCTTGGCTGCCAGGGCAGCTCCTGGCCGGCATGCACATCTGGATGCAATCATTTGCGGCTGCTGGGGTGGGGGACAGACTGCGGTTAGGGCTGGAGGCCTGTGCTGGGAGACCTCACGGGGGCCTTGCTTGTTTAGAGACCCGGATGTCCACTCCATCAGGGCAGGAAGGCTGAGGAGAAAGAAAAGGAAGGGATATGGGTGGAGAGGTGGCAGCCTAGGCCAGGACTGTCTTTTTGCTTTGAAGACCCTTTTAGCTTTTCCCAGCAAATCAGGAAACCCCGAGGGGGAAGCTGGCTTTGCTGTAGTCACTCTGTGTCTCGACCCGCCGCGCACATGTTTTGTTTATAAACTCATCAAAGGAACTTCAGGCCTGTACAAGATCCTAAAAACACACACGGAGCTCGGCTTGTGTTCCACCTTCTTCTCTGATTTTTTTTTTTGTTTCATGACTTCGACATTCCTGCCAATTTGACCTCTCTTGTTCTGACTCAAGCGGCAATGGGCCTCATTCCATAGTGCAGAGCGTTCAGATTTGCTGAAGACCATGGGGGCATGGGCAGGGACAGGGCAGGGGTCCGTGGGTTGAAATGGATTGTTCTCTGGGCACAGAGGATGGCAGAACCATCTAGCTCAAACCCCTCTTCTTAGAGCTGGAGAAAACCAGCCCAGAGAGGGGTGGTGAGTGGTCTCAAGTCACACAGCCAGGATTCACCCTGAAATGACATATCATAGGAAGCTTGGGACTCTCTGAGCCCAGTAAGCTGCTTTACATCCTCCCTGGGACCAACTGGAAATACATCTTCTTTGTGATGAGCTGCATCTATGTTGAATGTGCAGATGTTATGGGGGAGGCACTGGTGGGGCTGGCCGAGAGCAGGTCTGGCTCGACTCCCTGGGCCAGCTCTGCCAACTGACTTCTTTACTGTGCGTTATTGGATGTGGCTCACCTTGACCCTCAGTTCCTCTCTCAGAAATAATTGTAATAATAATGATGCCCATGCTTGTCATTTAATGAGCACTTACTATGTGCACGGTTCAGGTTTCATCCCTTTGGCCTTCACATGCTTTCAGGCAGCACTGCTGGTTCCATTCTGCACATGAGGAAACTGAGGCTCGGGCAGGGTGAGTGACTTTTCTTAGATGTGAAATCAAGATTCAAACCCAGGCAGTCTGGGTGCTTCTAACCCTGTCACCGGCTACTGGGTCCTTTGCTCCACAGACTTAGGGGGAAGGTTTGTGGAGGCCTTGGACAGGACAAAGTGAGCACAGGCCTGTGCTTACTGTTAGAGCAGCGGGGCCCTGGGAGTGACGGGGGCAGCAGATCTGGGGTGGAAATCTCCTGGCTGGGGGCTTTTTCCAGTGGGCCCCCCTTCTCCTCTGGACTCCTGTGTTCTCTGCAGCTGGGCCCTCCCCTGGTGCCTGCCAGCGCGTATCAGAGTTAATTCTGAGTGTGTTCCTGTGGGGTGGGTACTTCACCCACCCCAGCCAGGGGGCAGCGTGGCCCAGAGGCAGCCTCTTCCTGTGTTCTATCCTCTGCTGCTGGCTCTGTGCTTCCCTCCCCCAGGACGGTCTGGACGGCTGGCCACTCATGTCTCTGCCAAGGCAAAATTAGAATGTGCAGCTCCTGCAGAGAGGGCGGATTTAACCAAGCCTCCCACTGGCTGGCCTGCCCAGGCGCTTCCAAATGGCTGACAGGAGGTCTGAGAGAGAAAATCCAGGGCTGGTGCCTAGAAACTCTGGGCAGCAAGGACATCGGCTGGGCTGGCTGCATCTCAGACACACAGTCTGTCCCATATTGGGAATTGATGGAGGAAAGCAGGCATCAAGCTCCCCACCTCCAACCTGGCTTGGGTGGGCTCTTCATACATGTCACTTACAGAGTGAGTGGGATGCTTCTGGAACATTCTTCTCTGGACTGGGGCTTGATGGGAGCTGGGTGGATTGCTTGGAGCCCACTAATGGGCGCCGCTGCTTGGCAGTGACAGCTGGCATGTTTCTGGTTTGCTTTACTAGGTTTTAAAAATTTCTCTTCCCCAGGGCTGGGTGTTTATCTACTATAGATAAGATAAGGGCGGTCAAGTTAGGGAAGGTTTTGCGACAGTAATGAGAGGGCGAGCAGCTGTGTGATTTCTGCAGTACTGTGGCTGTCGACAGAACAGCAGTTGGAGTGATTTGCAGGTCTGCTTTCTGTGCAGTAGGGAGAGCAGCCCAGGGTGGGCTTCTGGGTCTTGATGGTGGGTGAGAAAGTGATGCTTCTGCTGGAGTCCTGGAGGGTTGGCAGAAGCAGGAGCCCTTTGCCAGGAGATCCCGGGCTCCTGGCTTCTCTGGATGCCCTGCTCTAGGGTGCCGGGCAGAGGTGGGCAGGGTACCTGGTGCTGGTGCTGGCTCCAGGTGGCCTATGTTCTGGCTCCTGGTTTCTTGCTATGTCAATAGTAAGAAGTAGAGTCCCGGAGCCCAGACTCTGTTTTCTCACTTCTCAACACTGCTCTTCCATCTCTTCTTCTCTGGCCTGGTGGGGAAGTGGGGTGGTCTGGCCTGGGCCTCTGAGGTACAAGGCAGGGGTGTGGAGGCTCTGTTCATTCAGGACCTGGGGCTTGACAGTTGGGCACAAGAGAATGAAGTCTGGAGCAGCTTGAAGAAAATCTCAGCTCCACAGAAACCCAGGTTTGAATCTGGTTCTCCCTGAGCAGATACTGGTTTACCAGGCAACTGTCTGCACTAAAAGACCATTAAAGCCAGAAACAGAGGGTGTTCAGAATCTTTGTCCTTCTAGATCATTCTTCCCCCTGCTGCATGCCCAGGGCTGCTGCAGTGACATGCGGTGCCTTTGGTCTCTAGTTCTGTTTGGCCAGGGGGAACAGCTTCAGGAGGTGTGGGTGTTTCTTCCCTGTTCTCTCCCTATGTGAGCTGCAGGTTTGTAGGGGCCAGTGCTGGGCTCCAGCTCTTTCCAGGGACCAGATCCCCTGGCCACGTACCGCTAGCCCCTGAGGCCCTGGGGCAACTGCTCCTTGGCTTCTGAGTGCCCCACCTTCTTTGTTGGTTTACCTTAAACTTTCTGTGAATAACTTTTTAGCAGGTTGAATAATGGCCTCGAAAAAGATATATCCATGTCTTACCCTCGAACCTGTGAATGTGTTATCTTTTGGAAAAAGGGTCTGTGCAGGTGTAATTAAATTACAAATCCCAAAACGAGATTATCCCAGATTATCGAGGTAGGTTCTAGATCTGATGATGAGTATCCTTGTAAGAGGCATAAGAGGAGAAGACACAGGGACATGGGAGGTGACTGTGACAACAGGCAGAGATTGGGGGGATACAGCCACAATCCAGGAATGCCTGGATCATTCATCATGGTGCTGCATCTCATGAGGACATAGAGCCATGGAGTTCCACCTTGTTGGTGGGTAGGTCTCAAATTGTTTGATTTGAAATATCAATCAGCCTTAGGTCTCAAATTGTTTGACTCGAAATATCAGCCTTAACTCCATGCGGAGTTAAGTTGGTGGGTCGTGAAAGCAAGTCCCTCAGAGACCACAGTCAACCCCAGGGTGGCCAAACAGGGACAGCGAGAAGAGTCTTTAAGAGCCAGTCTTTAGAACTGGATGACAAATGCCCAGCTCACTGAATGCCAACCAGACTCAGAAGTACCTCTGTGCTTCCTTTCCCTCCACACCACTTCCAGAATCATCTATCCTGCCTTTTGGCATCCTCTGTCCTGTTCTTTGGATTCCAGTAGATCTCTGAATCATCATCCCTCCTCTGTCCCAAGGGCAGGGCCTAGACCTCCATCTCCAGGCCACAGAAGGGAAACCACAGTCTGGGGGCATCTTGGCTGTGGCTGCAGGTGGGGAGTAGGGAGCTCTTCCTGACCTCAGCTTTCTTCATTCTGCTGTAGGAGCCATGAATGTGCCATGTCATGGAAATGCTCAGAGGGATGGCATCAGTGGGGTGGGGTGAGCCTGGAGTCCCAGGCCAGGTGAGCAGGGCGCTTGTAAGGCCAAGTGCCAGATCCTGAAATTTCTCCAAGATCGGATGCACGACTTGGATGTGGAAAGAGATGCGTTGGGTATTGCAACAGAAGGGAATGGATGGGCGGGGAGCTAGATTAGATGATGTTAAGCTGAGTATTTGACAGTGTCTCTCTTCCAGGAGAGTCAGCTACAGACTGAGTTGATTCATCTTCCTGAATAAATAATCAGGCAAGTTGCAGGAACAGCCACCACGGCCCAGCTGCGAGTGAGCATGTGCATGTGTCCATGTGCAGGTGGATGTGCTTGTGTGTACGTCTGTGGGGGGGTCCATGGCGGTGAGGATGCCTGCATGTGTGTGTATGAATGTTTATGCATGTGTGTGTGTGTTCATGGACGTGTGTATATGTGTACACGTGTGTGTGTGGGAAGGGTGTGGGAAGGGTTTGGGTGTGCCTAGGCACGTGTGCATGATTAGAGGTGTACATGTGTGTACATCTGTGTATCTCAGTGTGTGTGAGCCTGTCTGTGGTGTGTGTATCTGTGAGTGGATGTGACACGGTATATTTATGCATGTAAGTGTGTATGAGGGAGAGAATGAAGATGGGACTCAGTTTCTTTTTGAGACTTCTAGAAAATGCCCTGGAGCCTTTAGACATACAGGGAGGACTGTGACAGGTGGTGTTGAGGAGCCCCTAGCCTATATCCTCACTACGAGTGGGTGGCGAAGTGGTTCAGGTCACAATTGCTCCAGACTCTCGCTTCCACTGGAGGGTGTCACAGTGCCAAGCATCAGCCTCTGAGCTCCTCAGGCCCTGCACTCAAATCCCAGCTCTGTACCATGGGCCCTGGGTACATTAGCTCTGCCACTAGTGTCCATTTCCTGCCCTGTAAAATGGGGTGGTAAACACCACCCTGCCTCTGGGTTGTTGTGACACTAGGGAGACTGGGCAGGAGGCCCTGGATCACTGGGGGGGGGGCTTCCTGTCCTTTTTCTGATCTAGATGGGGTGGAGCCCCCACTCCTAGATTCAGGCCACCTGTCGGAGACTGGGCCCCATGGGATGTCACCTCTGAAGACATCTGGGCACATCATGCCAGCTGTTTTCTTTTACACTCCCAATAATCAGGCAGTGGCCTGTGCTCCATGGGACCCAGATGTGTCCACGAATATCACTCAAAATGCATTTCCACCAGGACAAACCGCTTCTCTCCTTCTTGATGAAAATAAACAATAGCAGCTGCCACCTTTTGTCCTTGTCAGGCATGTTGCCAGCCTCAGTTCATCGATTCTCACAGAGCTCTAGGAGGTGGTTAGTTTTGGTGTCCCATTTCATAGGTGAGAAAACTGAGACACACAGACTTTCAATGGTGGTGATCACCTACACACACTCAGCTACTGAATTGGGTTCCTGAGACTCAAACTCAGGACTTTCTGCAACCAAATTTTCATTGTTAACCACAACCTTTCCGTGGGAGCAGCTTGAGGACAGAGACCATTCATTTTTTTTCTCAAATGTCTCTGGATATCCAGCAGAGTGCCTTGTGCCTAACAGCCAGTTAAAACATATTGATTTTTGCATCTGTTAATGATCTTTTAAGTCTTGACAAGAGAGTTCAGTTCAATCAGAACTTTTGACAAATCCCAAACCAATTTTCCCTACTATGTTGATTTATTTATTCTGTAAACATTTGCGGAGAGTCCCTGCATGCCTAGGACACGCTGCAGGGTTTATTTTCTTGGTTCTACCCTGAGTAGACTAATTATTTCTGCAGCTTTTAAAAGGCAATGTTTTCATTGGTCTTGGGATAAAATGCCCAAGTATCCAGTGGCTTCAGGGAGCCCAGTAGCTGCAACTGGAAACCCGCCTTCTCTGTGGGGACTCAGACTTTGGTTCCTATTTACCTGTGGCCTCAAAGCTTGGGCCTGTAGGGCTTTGGTCATCTGGGATCTCCCAGTGTTGCCGCCCCTACTCCTGGGTGATGTCAGGCAACTTGCTGGCCTCCAGAATATGCTATTGGTCCCTGGTGATCTTGAGGTTTGGTTCCAGACCAAACTCTATGCAGAGCTGTTCTTTCTTTTCTATTGCCACCATGAAAGAGAAATTCACAGAGCCATGAAGATGGTTGTATTTCTGGTGTCTTCAGTGATCCCAAGTCCCCTGAATCAGCTGTTCTTAAGCAGCTGAGCTGATGGCTGGGAAACTGGTGTTCGTGTGGTTAGCAAGGACATGCGTGGTGGTGGAGGGGAGCGCTAAGGTGGCCAAAGGGAAAACAGGCAACTCAAACAATGACCTGGCACATCTTGCCTATCCTCTAGGAATGGATGCAAAAACAATAACTATGAAACCATGGCCTGATAACGCCCAGGCCGCAGGGGCTCTTCCTACAACAGTGAAATAAAAATGACACAACTTCTTCAAAGAGCAATTTAGCATCATGCATGAGTGTCAATCAAGCTCCTACCCTTGGATATAGGATTTACCTTTCTAGGATGGAAGTTGGTTAAATCACAGATGAAAAAAGACTTTATGTATAAGATGTCACCATCAGATAGCAGGAGCAACCCTTTGGAAAGACACTATGTGTCCGACAATTGGGGTGTGGTTAAATAACTATGTCCATCCATCCATTCAGTGGGATGGTATGTGTCCATTTAAAATGATGCTGTGTGCATTTTTGTTGCCATGGAAACCTAACAATCATGATAATAGTGTTTGCAATGTGCCAGACACTTCTCTGAGACCTCGCAAGTGCCTCTGTTAACCACTCCCCACGGCCTTGTGGTGCAGGTGTAATACCCCAAACACACAGAGAAGCAATTGCCCACCTAGGTGACAAGTCAGGACTTATTTGCCCATGTGGCATTGAGGGATCTTGAACCCCAACTGTTTCCTGACCATTTTTTGCCATTTTGCCTCTCACTGTGCCCACAAAGATGGAAAAATTAAGGACACAAAACTACATGTCCAGCTCAATCCCAGTTTTGCGGGCAAAGAAGTCTATTAAGTACCAAAACAAAACAACACAAAACAAAGCTACCAAAAACCAAAACCTGAGAGGAACTTGTCTTTCTAGTTACTACCGTCTGTAATGGTGATAGCCTCTGAGTGGCAGAATGAGGGGAAATCATCTTTTCTAAGTTCTTTACAGTGATTGCTGTGGTTCTGCTAAGGTTATCCTTGGCTGGAGAGAGCCTGCCTCCCTGAGCACATGGCTCTCTGGTCATCATTTAAACTAGCGCCTCGAGATTGATGTATGGCTAACTTCCGTTTCCTCGACACCCCCCTTTAAGACTGATACAGATCAACAGATCACCAGCTACCAGGCCACATCAGTCATTTCCTCCTAAAGATAAAAGGAGCTAAAACCTGTCTTAAGCTAGGATGGACTTTTAGGACGCCAACCCAACATCTTCTCTGTCTTGCTGGTTTATCGAATGCAACTCTTTCTGTGCTTCAGTGACTTGACCTTGATTCCTTTGGTCCTTTCTGAGCAGCAAGGAAATGGACTTGGATTTGGTTACATTGCTGTATTAATTTTATAATGAAGATAGGGAAAATAAGAAGGAGGAGAGACACAGGGGGCTATCTGGCTGAGTGACAAGGGTCCTAGCTGCCCTCCTCCTGGGGTGGGGGTCCATGGGTATCCAGGGGGCAAACCAGTCTCACTCCTGGCTGTTCTTTGCCTGCTGAGGGGGAGATGGGAGAAGTATTTTGCCCTCTGTATTCTGCCCTAGTTGGAGGGGCACAAAGGATTGTCAGGCGTGAGGTATGAATCCTTTGTGGGGACCTGTTGGGGACACGCTTCCCTACAGTTCCTACAAACGCGACAGCAGTGTGGGAAAGAGAGTTGTCTGGGCATTGACTTTCCCCTCATTTTCTTAATGGCAGATGACTTCAAATAGGTCTTATTCTTGAAGTGGGGTCAAGAAATTATTTTGACATCTGACATCCAAGTTTCTTTTAGAGAGAGGATTGGTTTACTGAGGCAGGTCCCTCAGGTGAGGGGAAGGTGAGGCCCTGTGGATGTGGTGTATGAGCAGGTGGGGTAACAAGACAGGACTGCTGTCTCTCAGAAACAAACAAGGCTTTTGGATGAGCTGGGGACAGGAGTGATTCCTTGGGGACCCAGCAGCTGAAAAAGTACTTTAAGGAGCAGGTTGTCTAATTGTTCAGTTCAAGGTATTTATTTTGTAGTACTGGTGACTGACCCCCAGGGTCTTGCACATGCTAGGTGAGTGCTCTATCACTAAGCTACACCCCTAGTCCTTTTTATTTTGTTTTGAGACAGGGTCTCATTAAGTTGCCCAGACTGGCTTTGAACTTGTGATTTTCCTGCCTCAGCTTTCCAAGTAGCTGGGATTACTGGTGGGGGCCACCATGCTGGGCTCATTTCAAGGTGTTTGTGTTACTGTGATGTTGAACCTCCTGTCTACTAGGCATGTGACCTTAGGAGAGTCACTTCACTTCTCTGATCTACAGTTACTCAATTGGAAATTGGGAAACACCTACTTTGTAGGGCGGTTGTGAGAAAAGGAAATTATGTTGGGATGGTGTTTGTCCCAGGAATGTTTGTGATCAAGTCTTCTCTGCCTTTCCCTGACTCTAATCTATAAGACAGGGGGCTGGGATGAGCTCCATAGGTGCCTACCTCGGTTGAGCCAATGGAAAGCTTGCTCAGGGGCTCAGGGACTGAGGGTGGGAGAAAGGGAGAAGCTAGAGTGTCTCTTCATTTTCTGCTTCGAATGGGTTCCTGGGTATTGCTGTGTCTCCTCTGTGGTTCCAGCTCCTACCATAGAGATTTACTCAGGTTCCATCTTGCTTTGGGTGGCCCCAAACTTTTCCTTCTGTCCCTGCTGCCTGGAGTGTTGGTGTCCTGTTGTTTCTAACTCGAGGTTGGCTTGTCAGCTCTTCCATTACTTTGTGAATTACTCTGGGTCTTCTAGAGAAACAGAACCAATCAGAAACCCAAGCACACACACACACACACAGACTTGGTACACACAATTATGGTTGCTGAGAAATCCAAGATCCACAGCAGGCAAGCTGGAGAGCCAGGAAAGCCACCCAGATAGCTCTAGTCTCCCAAGCCTGAGAATCAGGAGATGGTATAAGTTTCACCCTGAGCTCAAGTCCAAAGGAGGCTAATCTCACCCAGAAAGAATCTCATAAATACACCCAGAATAATGTTTAACTGAATATCTGGGCACCACATGGTCCAGTCAAATGGACATATAAAACTAACCATCATACTTATAAAATGGGTTCTTAGGATGAATTGCATTTTATGTGGTTTCTGTCTCCTTGGTTGGACCCTGACTGATGCAGGGATAAAAGAAAGTTGGATTTTGACCTTGAAATTCAGCTTGGAATGGCTGAAGAGCCAAATGCCTAATTCAGTGTTATTTCTGGAATCTGAAATGGTGAGTCACCAATGACTGAGTGATTATTTGTGGGTTATTATCATGTCTAATTTACATAACAATAAGCAGTAAAATGAGAATGTATATCTTTTGGATTTATTGTTAATATCTAAGTATCTACTTTTAAACATAAGTAATCATTCTGGAAGTATTACAGAGTGAATTTTTTTGTTCATACTTAAAAATTTTAGCCAGGTGCGGTGGCACATGCTTGTAATCCCAGCACTTTGGGAAGCTGAGACAAGAAAATCATGAGTTCAAAGCCAGCCTCAGCAATGGCAAGGTGCTAAACAATACAGTGAGACCCTGTCTCTAAATAAAACACAAAATAGGGTTGGGGATATGGCTCAGTAGTCGAGTACCCCTGAGTTCAATCCTTGGTACTGCCCCTGAATTTTATCAACTGTTGGAAGTATGAATTATTGCAAGAATAAAATGTTAAAATAATTAGCTTTGATTATGAAAGTTAATTTTATTTATTAAATTATCTTAAAATATTTTCAATTGGCAAATACATAGGGAGATAAACTGATAGCTAATACAAATATTGAACATAAGCTCAATAATTTAAGGAAGAATATTATTTCCTTTCTAAGTTGACCAATGTGTGTACTGTTTAAATAATAATATAAAACAGAATAATAGAAATTAGATTATATCACAATTATAATATTTGTAGAACCTGCATTCATAGCATCAAACAAAATAAACTTTGATAAGTGCATTTAATTTTT
This sequence comes from Geosciurus inauris, assembly GCA_004024805.1. Lineage (NCBI taxonomy): Eukaryota > Metazoa > Chordata > Mammalia > Rodentia > Sciuridae > Geosciurus > Geosciurus inauris. The sequence goes on along the minus strand of PVHX01002092.1, from coordinate 167,500 downwards.
AGTTATTTAATTCTATCTGGGAATTCTATCTAGGTCATGAGCATTTCAAGAAAATATTTGGGAATTTAAAAAATATTTGTATCCTGAGAAGATGAATTGGAAATGAAATGTCACCTTTGCTTCCTCAAAACAGGAGGAAAAAACCTCTCAAAATAATACACAATGTTCATGAGGAATCTGATCCAGACATAATAAGGAATATAGAGTATGAAGAAATAGTGTTAGAGAAAGACGAGGCCACCCTACACCCTAAATGTCTTGCTTCTCCCTTGACCTCTTGTTTTTTTTTTTTTTTTGGTACCGGGGATTAAACTCAGGGGCACTCGACCACTGAGCCACATCCCCAGCCACATCCCCACATATTGTGTTTTATGCAGAGACAGGGTCTCACTGAGTTGCTTACCGCCTCACCGTTGCTGAGGCTGGCTTTGAACTTGTGATTCTCCTGTCTCAGCTTCCTAATTGACCTTTCTTGATAGGGAACACTTATTTAATTACCACAGATTTGAGCTAAGAGGCCAAGGGCCACCTGACAGCTGACAGCCCTGAGGGATTATTGCTTCTGCCCCTAAGACAGTGGATTACTAAAACACAAAGGATCAACCTATAATAATAATGGATTTTAAAACTAAAATGCAAGAATTCTTCTTGCCCAAATTTCTTGCCCTCTAGTTCCAACTATGCTCACTGGAACAGCACTGTCCTTTCACCCTGGAAGTATCACCAAAGAGAGATATCCCCACTCTCCACTTTGCTGAGTGCAGCCCCTCTGTGGAAGCGGCAGCTGAACCCTCAGCCTGAGTCGCTTAGCAGCAGCTGGAAGAGATGTCAAACCCCAGCATGGGCCAAGCCTTCTGAGGCTTGGGCTCATGTTTCCAAAACAAACTGTGAAGTCTTCATTTATTAGATGACTTTATTTCGTGCTCACTAGTTGCCAAATATTGCACTACACATCTTTCCTCCATTATTTCATCTAACCACCCCGATGACCCATGAGATCACCACTGTCTGCTTTGCCATTTTACAACAGAGAAAACAGGTCTAAAATTTGCAACGTAATTTGCTCCAGGCCATAAGCTGGTAGGTAGATTGCAGAACCTGGACTTGAACTGAGATCCTGCAAAGTGCAAAACATGGGCTTACACACTCTGTTTCCATGCCTTCTAGAATGTTCCAGGCCATGCAACTCAGTTTCCATATTTTGCTGGTGGAAGAAAAGAGGTTCAAGGTTCCCACTCAGAAGGTCAGGAGCACTGCTGGTTCATTTCAAGTCTGAGCCTGGGGCATGCAGTCCAAAGCTAAATAATATTAAAACAATATCTGTTTGTCCATTCTCCATCCTTGGAAACATCATGCCTGGGATCTGTTGGGACAGATCCTGCAGGCTTCACAGAGTGTTCCACAAAGGAAATAGTCACAGTCAATCCATTTGGTGCCAGTTGGAGAGGAAAATGCTGGCTGCTTTTTAATTTACCTTGTGAATTAGTTGCTGCTGGGCATGCATGAGCTATGGCCACTAGCTCACAGGGCTGAGAGCCAAGCACTTTGGCCTGGTCCTTGTCCTGGAGATGACATGGGTGTTTGAGAACACTGCCTGGTGTCTCCTGCTAAAACAGCTTCGCGAAACTCTCTGAGCCTCGTCAAGCACACTCAGGAGCCAGCTCTTTGCTTCAAGGCATTTTAATTACTCGGTGCAATGGCAGCAGGAGAGGCAGGGTCAGGCCGAGAGAACATGAGCAGTTTGGCCTGAAAGAAATGGCCCAGATGTTGCTGCTGTCTCCAGCGCTCTGCCCTGATCTGGGGTGGCGCTGTCCAACAGAAATGACATGAATCACAGAGGTAATTCAAAATTCCCTAGTAGCTACATTAAAAAAATTAAGGAAACGGGTAGAATTAATCTTAAACAAAAAACAGTCATAGATACTGTCATCTCTCAGAATCCACAGGGGATTGGATCCAGGACAAAGAATACTTAAGTCCCTTTTATAAAAGGGCATTGTATTTGCATGTAATTTATGCACATCTTCCCATATTCTTCTCTAGATGGTTATAATACTGAGTACAACGTATTACTGTGTAATTGGTTGTTCCACTGTATTTTTAAGGGGATATTGACAAGAGAAAAGCAAGCCTAGGTATTCTCTTCCCATAGCACAGATCTTCACATAATCCTCCTCTGCTCAAAGACCTTCAAAGGCTCTCACTGCACAAACTGTGGCAACCAGACATATATTGTGGTAATTAGTGTTTCTGTCTGCTCCCCTCTCCAACACTAAGGAAGAGTTTTTATAGTGTCTATAGGGGCATTTATTATGTACCTACTATGTCCTAGTCTTAAGTTCCTTGAGCTTTATTAATTTTTTTTTGTCTTTCCTCAATACATCTTCCTGGGACACATGACATTGCATTAGTGCATTATGTAATTTTCTGGTTTGATTATTAATACAACTCCAAAAAGTAGGTATAATTTCCATTTTGTGAACAGAAAACAGGTTTGGAGAGATGAGTGGAACCCAGATGCATTGGATTCCAAGTTGCTCTTTCAGCTGTGCCAAGCTGGGATGTGCTCTGGGTTCTCAGAAAGCAAGTATTAACTGTATCAAATTGATACCAAAGTCTCCAGGCTCCTCCTTGGGATGAACAGCAGGCACCTGGAAGTGGCAGAAGGGCTGGGATGTCAACCGACTGGCATTTCCTTCTTAGTGACGAGGCACATCCTTTGGGGCCACAGGTGTGCTGCGCATGGCCTCTCTGGGAGCGAGGCAAGCAGAACCAGCACTCTTGGCACTCTCAGGGGGTCCCTGGGGTTTGCTGGCATCTGTACCAACTCCCTTTTAGGCAGCAAACTGGAAGATCTGCTTGCCTGTCTTCCCTGCACCAGGCAGGGGGCTGGCGCTCTGCCTCTCGGGCTCCCCCTGACACTACTGTGGATGTGAATCATGACTCACTCTCATTTACTGCTGGAGAGGAAGATGCTTTGCCCTGGTACCTTATTGAAAGCACAGTAAAAATAAAGATGAGCTACTAATAAAATGTCAAAAGAAAATGTCAATTTTTATTACCAAAAAGGGGCAAGTGGGCTGCAGTGAATTTCCTCTAATTAGTCAAATAAACATCCAGACCTCCCACTCGAGTGTGCATTTGTTTGCTTTAAAAAATCGTAATTACATCCTCTGCTTTGGAAACATTGGAGAACTGGAAGCTTCACGCATGGGCTTTGGCTAAGAGGACCTGGGGCAGCCCGTTTCAAAACTCCCTGCTTGTGTAAGTTACTGGAGCAAGCATCCAGACGCAGGCGATCTGATTCTGCTCTCACTCTTGGTGGCTTCCTACAGATTGCTGGCACCTATTCCAACGCCATCCTACGCTGTGGAACGTGAACCAGGCAGAGACCCTGGGGAGGTGAGTTCCTCATGATTTTGAGCAAACCTCTGTCTTCTCCAGCTTCTGCTTCCTCTGCTAAAAGGAGGCAGGTCTAGCTATCCCAGCCCTAAGGCAATGCTCTTTTCTGTGCCCATCCACATCTCTCCCCATCCCTCCTCTTTATCCTCCCTCTTCCTGAAAGAAACACATACAGTTTACATTTCATTTGTATCCATTTCTTCTCTTTTTTGGGTATGTTATATAGAGAGATCTGTGTATCTATCTGTATATACCTATGCTGTGAATAGAGGAGAACATGTATTTAAGTAATAAATTTTGATACACAGGTTGGTGATGTGTCTTGAAAAAAACCTGTTACTAAAAAAATCTGCATGATTAAAAAATAGAGAAATCTAGTTCTAAGTAAAAGGAGAACAAAGATGAGATAAAGTGGAATCAGAAGACCAGTCTTAGGATTCCAATCCTCTCTCCTGCTAAGCACAAGACTTTCCTTGACCTGAGGTGGGGCTAACCCAGTCCAGCTGGGCTGTTCTAAGGGAGGTTACTCTGTAGACCAATGACAAAATGAATGGGAAAGCGATTGGTGAACTGTACAGTCCATGTAATGAAGGGGCAGCTCCACAAAGCAGTAATTACCATCCCATGAACAGCTCAGGATACAGCTTCAGAGAGGTTGGTCATGTTCAAGGTCACACAGCCAGCATGGGTTAGGGTTCAGTTTTGGGCCCAAAGTTCATGATCTCACTACTGCATCAGACTCCTTATCTGTACCTGATCTTCAGAGCTCAGGCCTTCTGCAGGTCTGTCTGCTTGACAGTTTTCTCCATATCTTGTTGCTGGCCTAGGATAGATTTGCTCATTTAAGATGCCATTGACCTTATCTAATAAAAGGAATCAGGATCCAGGGAATCTATTTAATTCATTATTAAAGATCATTTCCTGTTATTATCTTCCCTGTAGCAAAATTAGCTGTTAACTCTCCTGTTAGCATAACCCAGCCAGTATTACTAGGAAATTAGGGAAAAAAATCAGTTCAGTGATATGTGAGCGGAGCCCAGGGAATTCCCCATCTTTGGTGCATATTAACATTATGCCTTAGAAGTTGAGGAAATGTTCTGTTAAGTGGAAAAAGAGTTGCAGAAATTTTACTTTCAAAAGTCAAGTAAAAAGTAACTTTTTTTTTCCCAAGTCAAATTAATTTTTGTCTCAGGGCAAGAAAAAGTAAATTAAAAATCGCAGGCTGTCGCCTCCTCCTAGGCCCCATTTCCTCCTGAGTTTCCATCCCTCTTGGCTGGAGTTCTGGGTTTCTCTGGCCCAATTTGGGCCTCAGAGGACACCTTGCTTCAGGGGTTTCTGCTCTAGGGAGACCCTGACTATGGCAGGCTGGGGCAACCTGTCCTTCCCTCTACCTGTCCATCCTTCCTGGTCCTTCTCTTCCTCCTGGGCATTTTTTTGAGACCAATTGGGAGGTGCAAGGACTGGGTCCCTGATAACATGGGAGAGGGATTATGTTTCCTGATGTGGGGTGTGGCTGATGTCTGGACTGGGTGTGGAGGCAGGCCACCCTCCCTTTACCGGGCTGTGAGGTGTCCTGCTGCAAGTGGGCACACAGGAGGTGGGGACCTTCAGGCAGAAGGAGCAGGTACTGAGCAGGTGTTTCATGGTAAGGGGAGCACAAATTCATTAGAGACATGCTCCCTTGTCTCCACCCCTGTGGGTGCACAGCTGTGTGTGTGTGTGTGAGTGTGTGTGTGTGTGTGTGTGTGTGTGTGTGACACACAGCAACCTGGTGCAGCCACGGAGCTGCTGGGCTTGAAGGAGACAGACACAGGGTGGACTCCTAGCTCTATGTGGCCTCAAGAAAGTCACAAAACTACTTTGGGCCCCCATTCCTTCCCCTGGAAGACAGAAAAGCCTCTGAAGATGTGGTTTCTGGAGGCTTCACCTGCACCGAACTCTTAAGATCTTGGAAGAGCCCGAGCTGACAGTGGTTGGCCAGGAACACAAGACATGGACAGCCCTTGGGGAGTCCCTTCTGTGTGCTAGAAATCCAACTAGGCTTGTGACACATTTGCTCTCGGCTCATGGGAAATTAGAGATAGAAAAATCACAGAATGTCAACCCAGCCAGGGACCTCAGGAAGCTTAATAGGGTGGCCAACTTGTCCCCATTTGTCTAGAATTTTCCTGATTTTAGCACTGAAATTCAGTGCTTGGGGAAACCCTCAATTCCCAGAAGGCAAACTGGGACAGCAGGTAACCTGACAAATCTCTGTAGTCTTAAAGAGACAGGTAGGACCAGAGACTGTCCCTCCAGGCAAGCACAGAGCTGGGTTAAGGTGAACCAAGCTTTCTGGGTGAAGACAGAACCAGCTCCCCTTCCACAGGGGCAGGACCTACATGCCAGATGTGAGAAGCCAAATAGATGAAGTTTGTTTGACCTCCTTCCACCTGTTGGCATTTGACTTCCAATTGTTCTCTGTTAACTCTATTATCTTTAATTTGCAAGGAGGCAGCCAACAGGAAGCCCCTGGACACTTCCTCTTTAATGAAACACAATTTGATTACAAATCATCAGTGTCCCCTGGCAGGCAGCCTTTTCTGGAGGATTTCAGCCTGCTGTGGCCACTTTAGCATGATTTCTGCCCTTTGGCAGAGATCAGTGGAGGCTGTAGAAGTCCCCCACCAGGGGAGGGGCCCCCAGTGCCCAGGCAACTCATGGGTTAATGCCAGCAGGGGAAAACACCCTACTTCCATCCCTGGGTGATAGGGATACTCTTTGTGGGTCTCTGGACATAGTGCACCAGAAATACCTTTAGGTTCATCACGGAAGTTTGATTCCATGTGTAAGATTTCTTTTTTGTTACAACTGTTCATAGACATCGTGGCCAGTTGAAGATAAAGGTAAGAGTCGTGAAGCCAAGTTATAAGTATCTCTATGTTTACTCCACATTGGAGACCTTTGGCAGCGCCAGCCCTCTTCCAAAATCCTTTTTAGCCTGAAGGGCCAAGCCAAGGTTGGGGAATCACTGTGGCCATTTCATAGATGCATCGAGGCTGGGTTTACACTGTGTCCGTGAGAAGGCCATAATCCTCACTGAGCATCTTTAGATTCTTTTAATCTTGTCATGTGTTCCAATTGAACTTTTATCATTTCATTCTTGTCTGCACAGACTATAGAAGAGTGAGAATCACTGTCTCCAAATCCTTTATTTCTGCCATCCTATGCTCCTCCAATCCTACTCTCAATCCCTATCTTCAAACCTTCACTGACCCACTGATATCCCCCACCCAGCTAGAAATAAGTCAAAGCAGCATCAGAAATCAGAATTGGCAGATTTCTTCAAAACAAAGTGTCAGGGTTCCATGGATGAATTCATGAACCCAGTTGTGGCTGATATTCGCTTCCTGTTCTTCGGTGAGTCACTTAACTCTTCCTGAACTTTGTTTCCTAAATTAACTGGGAATTAGGAATCACATGGGGGTCGTGGTGATGAACGTATGGGCTGGCACAAGGGAGAGGATTAGGAATTTGCAGGGTGAGATGTGCTAATTACAGGTCTGCCCTTTGCAAGTTGTAGGTCTTAGGGCAATGATTTGATCTCTATGGGCCTTGGTTGTTTTAATAGTAGAATGGGGGTAAGAGTAGCACTGTCTGTGTTCTGTGGAAAGGATGGAAAGTCACAAGTACAGAGTGCAGTGCTCAGCCCACAGTGACCTCCAGGGTGCAGTGTGGATGCCGTATACATTGGAATGGACAATATGGTGGTCCACACTCTATGAACAGTAGCTCTTGTTACACTGCCCAGATGTGGATGAGAAGCCAACTCCTAGGTGTTCCGCCGCAGAAACAGAGACCAGGAGCTATAGAATGACTGGCCCAGAGTTTTGCACAAAGTGAAAGGCAAGGCCAATTCCAGATACAGGCTCTGGTTCTTTCTGATTGAGGGTTTGGTCTGAGCCCAGGAAGAGGGTCTTGTCTGCATAAGAGGATGGATAAAACCTCCTCAGCTCCTGCTAATCGCCAGCATGAAGTAGCTGAATGTAGCATGAAGCATGAAGGACACTACTCAGGAGGATAGGTCTATTCTGGTCCCTGTTACAGCATGAGCCAGCTGTGTAACCTTGGATAAATTGCTGCTTCCCTCTCTGGTCCACCAGTGTCTCCATTTGCCATGTTGGAGAACTGGATTGAATGATCCCTGAAAACTCTGTTTTCTTTCCTTCTGTGATTTTCTTAGTACCATCTTTATTTTTTTTATTCATACACAATCTCTTTCCAAATCTCGCACCTGTCTTCTAGCAAGAGAGCATCTTTCTCGAGGCCAAGCATCCTCCCTAGAGGAGCGGAGCAGGTGTAATCAGCACCTGAGGTTGCATATCAGTAAAATCAGAGTCACCTGCAGTGGGGTGGAATGGGGGCACAAGGCTCCACCCCACACCCCAGCTTCTTAGAGGAGAAAATATTTTAATTGCTGGAAACATCCCAGATCTATGTAGAAGTGCAGAAAAACAGCTACTTAAATTCTGTTTGCATCTGGCAATGCAAAGACCAGAACATTCCCATCAAAATAGACGAGGGGAGAAACAAAAGTGGGAGCATTTTGCTGTGGCCACTCAAGAGGACACCTCTGTCCTCCAGAGTCAGCAGCTGGCTGGGGCTCTGCTCCTCGTCGCTCAGGAGAAGCATTTGTTCTCCTTGATTCTTGCACGTCTCTGCATCTCTTGGCTCCTAGCGTTTTTTCCTCCCCCTCACTGGTTCACACATTAGCCAGAGTTGTCTGTGGTTTCTCTCCTTCTGCAATTGTTTGGGAATAGTGTCAAAGCAAAGCCCCTTTATCTTACTGTGATTCCTGGCCAGGGGGTCCATGATTCTAAAGTCTGTCTCTCTGTTCTCCTTTCTCTTTCCCTTCTACAGCTGCCCATACTGTATGCGATTCCTTGGGGAATTTGCACAGGGATGGCTTGCTTCCTGGCATTAGATATTAACATGGCCCTGGAAAGCAGAGGTCATCTTCAGCCACACAAGGTCCCCTTGTCATCGATCCCTTACAAAGCCGAATATCAAGATGCTGAGCTTGTGAGGAAAAGAAGGAAGAGATACCCAAGCAGAGGTGGTCTTTGATGTGGGGCAAGATTGTTTCCAGAGAAGTTGAAGACTTGAATTAGATTCTCCTGAGGGCATGGGGAAGTCATGTCCCACCTGGGACTCAGTATAAGAAAAATTAAGACATTAAAGCTGGGTGCAGTGGCACATGCCTATAATCCCAGTGTCTTGGGAGGCTGAGACAGGAGGATTGCAAGTTCAATGTCAGCTTCAGCAAAAGTGAGGCTAAGCAACTCAGTGAGACCCTGTCTCTAAATAAAATACAAAATAGGGCTGGGGATGTGGCTCAGTGGTTGAGTACCCAGAGTTCAATTCCTGGTACCTCCCCGCAAAAAAGACATTGAAATGAGTAAATCACAGAACCCATTTTAAGCTCTACAAGAGAGCTCATAAAACCCTCACTGGGGCCAGGTATAGAACCCAGGCCCTCATGCATGCCAGGTAAGTGCTCTACCACTGAGCTAGAGCCCAGCCCCGAGCCCATTTTCCCACCCGCAGAGATGGCACTCTGTCCATTCTTGAATAATGATGAGACAGATGTCAGTGTTACTCAGGAAAACCGGTGAGAAAACTTTCCTTTGTCCCCCTTCCTCCATTTTCACAGTGTGTTCCATGTCATGAGGAACTCTCTTTCAACAAATTTCCAAAGGACAAGTGATATATTATGTCTTCAATTTTTGGCAACTTCACACAATGACCTCAACAGCCTCTTAGCTCCCATCTCTCAGGGACAGCGTTTCAAGTGTGCATGGTGATGGAGTGCTTGTGGGTTAAAATTTTAATGGAGGGGGCTGGGGTTATGGCGCAGTGGCAGCGTGCTCGCCTACCACGTGTGAGGCACTGGGTTCGATCCTCAGCACCACATAAAAAAAAATAAAATAAAGATATTCTGTCCACCTACAACTAAAAAATAAATATTTAAAAAAAAAATTTTAATGGAGGACCCTTACCCCTGCCTGTCTTTATCCACTGGTGCCCTGTCCTGGCTTCCTGGCGGTCACCGAGCTCAGCAGGCCTCCCTGCTCACCACTCCTGCGGTTGAGAGGGGCCGCCCCGCCTCCCTCGCTCCAAACCCCGATTCTATTAGCACAGCCAACAGGCTCCACTGGGGCTTTCAAGCTTGCTGGCAATGTGGATGTCAGTAGCTGGGAAAAAAAATCAAGCTTAATATTTGATGACATTACAAAGTCAACCTGTTCTCTTTTCATCCCAGATAGAATTAAAAAGCCGACTTCTCACCAGGAGATGCCCCCAAGGAAGTGAGAGACACTTGGTCCAGAGCCACAGCACGTTGATGGGGAGCACTGGGCAGGGAGTCTGAGCACAGGCTCTGGCTTGGACTTGGCAGCCAGCTAGCTGTTGACCTTGGGCGAGTTCACCCTCTCTCTGAGCTCTAACTTCCTTCTGCATCAATAATTGATCTTACAGGCTATGCACATTCTGATTTAGGCTCAGAATTTTCATCACAGGATTGATTTGTGACAGTGTCTCTATACTCCATGTGAATTTCAGGAATGGCCAGGGATGTTTGAGGGGAGGAGGTCAGAGAAACACGGAGGGGTCCTGGAGACTGAGTAAAAGATACTGGGAAAAGGATGGGCCCTGTTTTCTGGACTTACAAAAAGTTTCAGATACCTAGTCACCATGCTTGGGGTCTGGGTTGGAGTTCAGAAGCTCTGGGGACCTGCAGGTGCTGATGTTGAGACCAAAGCTGGGCTTTGCTTCCAGTATAGTCTCCGGTTTGATGCTCTGGGTTCAGTTAAGATAAAATCTTACCCCACTCTACAGTTAAAGGAACTGAGGTCAGAGAGACTGAGTCACATCCCCACCACCATACCTCTGGTCAAGAGGAGACCCATATTTAACCCCAGTCTTACTTTATCACAGCCCCATTTGCTGTGAACAAATTCCTCATCTTTCCTTTGTAGACCAAGTCCACTGGGTAGAGTCCTGTTCCCTGAATGTGGATGTCTCTTTATGGACCTCCAGACTGGTTTTTCTTTGTCCTAGAGTTGGGAATGGTTGGAGGGAGAAGGCTAGACAGACAGGGAGGGGTCAGTAGGAGCAGGTATGATGTACCTCATCCAGGCCCAGAGGTGTACATGGAAACCAAGTAGGAAACTGAGGCAAAAGCCTTATTGTAGGGATAGGGTCAATATGGTGGGGTTAGTGAGGCAGGGTTCTGTGGACACAGAGAAACAACGGAATCCCTGGAAACAGATGAGTGCATCTAAATACCCACGAAAGAAATCTCATTTAATTCCCTGGAATCTTTTCCTAGAGGAACCTGATAAGCTATGTCTTTACTTAGAGTCTCACTTATATCATGCAATTATTACTAGAATGGAGTTTTCCAACAGATCCCAACTAACTTGGGGGCTGCTGGTTTGATAGGTAGAAATACCCCTCATCTTAGAATGATTTTTAGAGCAGCTCAGAAATAAATAAGACCTCAATAAGCTGAGGAATTAAATCACACAGAAGCTTGGAGTTTTGGATTATGACATTTTATGAGAAACAGTCCCTCAGGTGGGAAGCTCTACTGTGTACCACCCTTGAAAATGGGAGATTGTTTCTTGGCTTTCTGTTGTGGGTACCCTGGTCTTCATATGCAGAAAGAGGGACAGGTGAGGTCATGGTTTTCTTTGACTATTTTTCTATGGAATGATTTCTGGTCTGGCTCTGTCCCTTTAATATCTCATAAAAAGTCCTTATAAGACTTCTAATATATGATACAAAACCAGAAACCACAGAAGGAATATCAACACATCTAATTAAAATAGACTTAGTTAAATGTACCATAAGCAAAATCAGCAAACAAGCATCAAACTGGAAAGATGTGTGCATGTTATGTCATAGAGGAAGTGTTGGGTTTTCTCATATATAAAGAACTCCTACAAATTAATAAGAAAAATGGGTAAATGATATAAAGAGGCCATGTGAAAAACTTGCCCAATAAGAAATGCAGTATGAAACTACATGGAGATAATCCTTTCATTTTATAGGTAGGCAAAGATCAAAAGGTTTGAAAATTCTGAGAGTAAGATGTATGTGCATATGAGTGTGATATTGTTGGTGGAAGTGCACCTGGTGTGTGTGTGTGTATGTGTGTGTGTGTTTGGCAATATCTTTCTTGTTTACTCATAAATCAAAATTGTGCTGATTAATCCACAAATGACAAAGTTTTCCCACATATATTGAAGTTTCCCAAATAGTATTGCATGAAGAGATTTCCTAAAAATCACTGGAGAGGTTTTCAGGAGTGTAGCCTGAAAAGCAGAGCTAGGTGTTAAAGTAGTTAGAATGTACCCGGGAGCTACCAATCCCTCCAGGTCCAGCTATGGGGACGTTCGGTGCTACTCTTCAGAAAGAGACCTCTTTCCAGCCTCCATCTGCTTGGAAATGCTTTCCAGTCAGGAGTTAAGTGCCAGAGCCGTGGAACTGATTCAAAACTCAGGGTTGCTGCCTAGGGACAGACTCTGCTCTCTGCGGTGGGGACAAGGAGATGGCAGGCCCTTCTCTTCTCAAGAACCTTTCTGGTGTGAGGTGAGAGACCAGAGGTTTACTTTGTAGCAGTGATTAGGGGAGATGTGGCATTGAAGACAATCTGCTCATGAAGCCCTGCACAGGACACATTTCCACCCTGGCTCTGAGGCTCATCTGTGCCAGGGACCTGACTCTATGGGCCTCGATGGAATTTTCTGGAAAACCTCTCCAAAACGTGTGGAAAAATTCTGTCTCTCTGGGTTCTCCTTCTTGCTTCAAGGTGAAACAGGTGACTTCTCTCACTGCCCCTCTCCGGGAGCAGGAGGAGCACTAATTACCTGCTCACTGCTGAACTGACACCCGAAGTGTGCTGCACAGAGTGCCAATCTCCTCCTGGCAAGCACTGAGTCAACACAAACAAGTGACCAGTAGGCACAGCAGACCGCCCACAGGGTCTGAGGAACCATTCCTGTTCCCTCCTCTGCTACTCCAGCTACCCCAAGGGAAGGGTGGCTCAGGACGAGTTGGGGTCCACCTGTCAATCAGTCTTCATTGACCCAGTTCACCTTTGCCCACCAGGGAGGGTTAGGACTTCCATTTAGGACAGTGGCCTTAAATGTTGGTTGTACATTAAAATCACATGGGCATGTTAAAAACAAAAACCAAAAAACCCCAAAACCACCAATGGCTGTATCTTACCCCCACCGATTGTGACTTAATCAAGATATTTACAATGTACAACCAGAGAAATGAAAAATTGTGCTTCATTTGTGTATAATGAATCAAAATGCATTCTGCTGTCTTTATACCTAAGTAGAATAAATAAATTGCAAAAATAAAAATGAAAAAAAAAGATGTTTACAAAGCTCCCAGGTGATCCTGGTAGCCATAGGATGGTTATGGGATGGCCATATACACTGGAATGCTTTCAAGAGTGAATGGGCTATGACTAACCATTATTTTCGGGACAGTTCGATGAATCTGGTAGTGTATCAGGCAGTCTGAGATGCATGGTCACCTTGCTTTAACCTTGAAATCCCTGAGAACTATTACCCAAGAGTATGTGATTACAGTTTTTCTTTTCTGCAAACCTTGGCACTTTTACTCCACTGCATCTCATTCTAGGAGTGGTGTGAGTCTGATTTTGAGTTTTGTGCTATTTCCAGTGGTTACAAATTTCTCCCATCCTTCATCTCCCCTCTCCTCTGAGGAGTGCAGAAGGAGACATACTCTGGTGATGCTTGGCCCCTCTTCTCATAGCCCTGGAGAATCTCACACCTGGAGGACACCTTTGGGGTCACCTGGCTACACTTGGTCTACAGGCAGCATCTCAGGCAGGGGTGGGTGGAGATTCAGAAAAACCTCCACGAGCCTCAGTTTCCCCATCAGCCAAGTGTAGACTGTACTATCAGCCTCAAGATGCCATGGTAGGATTATATGAGACCCTCTCCCAGAACATGGGAGTGGCACACACAGGCTGGGGACCACTGGGCAGCAGAGAGCAGAGTGCAGACCCAGCTTCCCTCACAGGGGAAATACGCTGCTTCCACAGGCAATAGTGTCCTCTGCTAATGCAACATCATTAATGGATGACATCATTAATCATTAATGGATGACAATATCTTAATCCTGTTAGAAATGACAGATGGTAACTCTTACATTGTTTAGGAAGAATGAGATGACTATTGCCCACTTACCTGACACTGAATAAACCACGTGCGTTATAAATATTAATATTTTTATGTGAGCTTGTTGCTTGTGTAGTGCTGTAAGTTGAGAGCATGCCTGTCTATTCTGCAGATGGGAAGACGAATGTGTCTAGCGATCTGAAATCTTACAGCAGGTATTTCTGCAAAGGAAGGTGTCTCAGTCTGTTCCAGTTGCTATAACAAAATACCACAAGGTGGTACCTTATAAAGAATAAAAAATTTATTCCTTAGTTTGGGAGGCTGGGAAGTCCAAAATTGAAGAGCTAGAGCTAGTCGAATTGGTGTCTGGTGAGGGCTCCCTTTCTGGTTTGTAGATGGAGTGTCCTTACATGGAGGAAGTGGACAGGCAGCTCTTGGGGTGTCTTCTATCAGGGATTCATCCCACCCATGAGGGTCTTGCCTCTATCACCTATCTCCCCACCTCTTGATATCATCACATTGGTAATCAGGTATATATATATATATATATATATATATATATATATATATAATTTTATTTTATTTATTTTATTTATTTTGGTGGTGATGAGATGAACACATTCAAACTACAGGAGAAGAGCATGACATTTAGTGAGAATTTTGGCTTCCCTCAATTTCATCACAACATTTCAGCAATCCTAAAGAGGAGTTACAGTCATTTCTGCATCTGTTGAGGAAACAGACTCAGAAAGGTTGTACAACTTACCTAAGGCCACACAGCAAGATGACCAACTGGGCTGCACATCTCATTCTGCCTGAATCCAGAGCTCAACCCCAGATCGCATCAGAGGTGGTCATGCCTTTCAGATCGAAAACATCACATCCAAATTTCTGGAATTTTTAGAAAACTATCGGTTTGGTTGTATGTTTTTATATTCCCAAGCCAGTGAGAACTTTCAAGGAGAAATTGTGGCCAAAGTACTTGGGATCAATGGCTTTATAAAGTGGTGTCTTCCCCTTTAACCTCCACCTTCCTTCCACAATCATTGTTAGGCCCAGGGAACCTGCTCAGTTCTATCCTCTATGCTGGTGTGATAGTGGTGACAGTCCTGCTCTTGGAGAGCTTCCTGTATGGTTGGTAGGCGGAGAATTACGCTACAGAGAGGGCTGTGCTAAGGCAGTGGGCGGGGCCCACATTTGAGGCTCATAGAAGCACAGCGGGGAGGCTAGACATTGCACAGCAAATCAGGGATGGCGGAGGGGACTTTTGAACTCATCTGGGTTTGGAGCAAGGTTGAGGTCCATGAGGAAAGAAGGGTGGATAGAATATGCCAAAAAACATGGAAACATGGAAAGATGCCACATGTTGGGGAGAAACAGGGCAACTCCCATGGATCAGAGCTGTGGGGAGCAGCTGGGGGTCAGCTCCTGACTTCGGGGACTCTTCTGCCTTACACGTGGCTCCTCCTGCTGCAGCTCACACTTAATGTGCAAAACTGGAGGGAGGTCCCACAGCCTTGTCTCCTCCAATTAGGCTAAAAAATGGGAAATGACTTCATTACTGTAGTTTTCCAGTTGCCTTTTCTCCCAGGTCCCCTCCTGCTGCATCCGTCGTCTTGCCAGATTCCTCCAAGAAGGCAGCTTTCGCACCTACCCTTGGGCTGGTGGCTCATTCCCTCTGCCATGGGACAGTCATTCCACCAAGCTTTATGCCTCAGAAGACTTCTGCTATCTCTGATGGTTTTCTTACAAAAAAAGTTCGCACTCATTAAAAAGGCCAGGCGTGCAAATATATTATGTGTATGTTTCTTTGGAACAATGGAGCGTATTTAAATCACGATGCTGCTGTTGCCAGCTGAATTTTATTAGAATTTCACCTGTGGTTTAGTGACAGGAGCAAGCTGGCTTGAAAACCATTGAAGAGGGATTCTTTGTTGATTAATTTGTTTTTCTTTCTCCTGGCGCTGACACTTAGGAGATATTTGAATTATATTTTGCCACTTTGTGCAAAAATCAGTCCGAGTAGTAGAGAGCTGTGCAGGCAGAATTTGGATGTTTTAAAGATGCAATCGTGGAAGTCAAATTTGAAATTCACAGACGCAGACACACCTGGAGCTGGAAGGATTTCAGTGGTCCAGAGGCCCTGTGTTAACTTAGTTGATGGCTACTTGGGGACAGGCTGGGGCCTTCCTGATGTACAACAGATGGACTTGGATATCTCCAGTGATGAGGAACTCGCTGCTTAACATCAGATCTGAGTTACAGCTGGCTGGGCATGCTGAATGGTGTCAAACAGGAAGTATCACAGCCTTTGCATGTTTTAGTTTGGGCTCCAAGGTCAGGATGCAGAGCCCTTGCCCATGGTATCCAGGAAAGAACATAGGTTCGGATACAGAGGAATGCCACCTGCTCCAAAGCCACCTCACAGTGACCAGGAGGTCCCTGGAGTCTGCCCTGAGAACTAAATGTGCAAATAAACACTCAGGATCCAGGGGCCTAGGAGCAAGCAGACATGCCAGGGCAGGATTTGTTCCAAGAACAATAGTATGTATTTAGAAACTGGAGAGCCGGGCCAGACCAGCTTGGAGGGTATGTCCTCAGCTGTCCTGGGTAAGGTCATTACTAATCCTCAGAAGGGAGAAGCTGGAGATAAGAAATCACCGAGTGTCCTGTATCACTCTTCTAGCAAATACTTGCCTGTAAGTCCTAGATAGTATATTACAGCCGGGTTCTCCTTATAGAATGTGGCTTCAGTCCAGTTTTCTTGCTGTTATCATTTTTTTGAAAATATTTTTTTTTAAGTTGTTGATGGACCCTTACTTTTTTCATTTATTTATACGTGGTGCTGAGAATCGAACCTAGTGCCTCACGCATGCTAGGCAAGCGCTCTCCCACTGAGCCACACCCCCAGCCCTTGCTGTTATCTTAAAGTTGATGTCTAAGGTGTCCTTGGAAGGCCATTTACATGCATTCCTGGAACAAGGGGCCTAGGAATCTGGTTGGGGTCCTGAGTCCTGGCTCTTGGGTAGGCCAGAAGAGACAAAGAGCTGCTTTTGCATCTGGGTCCTTGGAGCTCCCTGGGAAATTTGTAATTAAGAAGAGATTCAGAGGGGCTGGGGAGGAGTCTTTCTATGCAGTTTTAATGGGCTCCCTGGGAGACTGTGTGTGAGAAAGACCACCTTTCAGAGCAATGTCTTAACCAGGCACAATGCCCCGTGTGTGCTGCTGCTCGTCACAAGAGTGCTGGGCAAAAAGAACCTTGCGCTCCTGTTTCACGCGGTGCAGGGGCCCCAGAGCGGCGTGGCAGTTGTGGGATTACTCCACTTTATAATTTGGTTGTTTCGCATCCTCCGGCCTTCTGTCCCACTTCTGGTCATCAGAGAACTGTAGTGTCTGAAAGTCCTTTCCTAAAGGACTTGACACCCTGTCAGGAGTCCCCGGGAACAAATGTATCACCTGTCCGTACCCTGGCCAGCGCCACGCCTGGAGAAATCTCTTGTCGTTTTCTCCTCCTCTACCCCTGAGAACAGCTGAGATTATTCATCTCTGGCATCAGATCCATTCAAGCCATTTTCTCTCTAGTGCTCCCGGGTACAGGTCAGACAGCTGTGACTCCCAGTGCGCAGAATGCAGCTGTCAGACGGAGCCTTGATTAGCAAGGTTCGTGTTGTACTTCCCCGGCGCCCGGGGATGATGCAGCCGGGTGCTCTGAAGACATTGCAGGTCTTCTTCTCACTTCAGCTTTCACACATCTTGCAGCCGCCAGCCGAGCTGGGAGCTGTAGGTACCCAGGAGCGTGCTCATGCTCACTGCAGTGGCAGAAGCCAAGGGTGATGTCACAGGGAATGCCACCGCAGCTCTGCGACTGCCACCCTTCCAACTTGCTCTCCGCTCTGGCTCCTGAGAACTGGAGGAGGACAGTCCCGATGAACAGTTAAGACTTGGCCTGACTTTCCTGAATGGTGTCTTGACTGTGGCTCTGGCTGGTGAACTTGAGAGAGCACTTCACCCTTCTGAGCCTCAATGTCCTCCTTCGCCTGGGGAGGCTTTCCACCCCTAGGAGCATCTGCAAAGGATGGCTGCCTCTTCCTTGTCTGGTGGCAATTTGTGTCTAGCTTACTCTTCTCACCTGTGAGGAAGGGTCAGTTTGTATTCATGTCAGGGGCTCTTCTGTGCGTCGCCTGGAGACTGGCAATAGATGGCAGAGCTCAGCCCTATGAGACCCAGTGTGTTGACTTCCAGGGAGGGAGAAGAGTCGGGTGGGGTCATGGTGTGGGACCGGGCTGTACTGTCACCTCTCTGAGTTGATTCATGCTGGATTGGCCTACCATGTGCCAAATCGATAGGGTTTCCTTCCCAGCTCTCAGTCTTCTTGTGGCCGTCACCTGTCCTTGCCATCTTGGAATCCTGAGGCCACTGTGCCTTGGAGTCTAAAAGGACATTTTCATCTTGAAGCCTTAGTGTTTTTTCGCAGCTTTGAGTAAATACAATTAAAACCAACTGAGCAATGATATGAAAATCACGGAGTCCTTTAAGACATTTGGGGAACCGGCGTGGTGTTTTAACCAATATTCTTATTTCGTTGTAATGAACCCAAGTAGCTGGTTAGATTAAAATGTTATTTTCTGATGCTGCATAAGTGCAGTATGTCTGCAATTGAGCCCAAATAAAATTACCATTTACGTTTTCATCAAATGGGGAACAAGCTGCTGAGGACAGTTGAAATGCAATTTATGATTATGTAAATGAATCTGGCTTCGGGACACTAATATGTAGATAAACGAGACTTTCATTATTGTGAATCAAGAGGCCATTAACCTTGAAAATTATATACAATTGTCACAAATATTCCTTAAGAAAGAAAAAAGGGAGCATCTCTTCCGATTTCATGGTTCCCTCGTTAGGGGTCACAGGCCAGGTTATGGCAGGTTCAGCTTGAGTGCAGAGCTGTAAGATTTTAACCGCTGTTGGTGCCTTTATACTGACTGCTTAGGGCTCTGCACCAAATCCAAACAAATGGGATTAGTGCTTTCAGTCTCTATCTTTTTATGCATTTACTTTTCCGCAGAGAAATGATTTCTACAATGCTTTCTTTCCAAATGTCTGTGGTTGAGACTAGTGTGATGTGCAGAGGTGAGCAGGAGACCTCATTCAAGTTCTGATCCTAGTACTGAGTGGATCTAGAACCTACATCTAGCCCAGCCTCTCTTGGGCCTCAGTTCCGTCATCTATAAAGTGAGGATGATGAGATCTGATATGTTAGGTAGGATTCTTGGACTGAAGCAGCAGATGTTCATTATAGTTAACTTAATCTTCAAGGGAGGTGTTGGGAGGAGATGAGGGGAGTCCCCAAAACAAAGAAAAAACTTGAGAAACTTCCCTGAGTGTGCAGAAGCCACAGCATCTGAGGATTTAGCCAGTGGACATTAGGCTGTCTCTGGTGGGAGGAACAGATGGAGCAGTTTGGTTGAAAATATTGCTGCAGTCTGAAGGGCTTCATCTGGGTCAGGTGAGCACCTCTTGCCAGGGAGATGGGATCACTCATTGATGGTCCTGTCTGCAGTGGATGTGTAGATGCAGAGGGAACCAGATGCCGTGCATAAAAACACCACAGCCACTTCACAGCATCCTCTTACCCATCACTGAGCGCCCATGCACAGGTCTGGGAAGTAGCAGAACCAGAATCCAGAGCTTCTGCTCGACCTTCTGGGTTTGTGCACTCCGACCCAGGGTGGGCAGAGCCTGGCTGCTGTGTGTGGCTAAGTGGGTCCAGTTGTGCTGGTTGGGGACAGAGTATCAGGATGTGTGTATTCTGTCACCAATACAGAACTTAGATCAGCATCACTCAGCATTGGCTGCTGAAGAGAGTCACCTGGGATGCTTTTAAGACTTCACTGTGCCTGGGGCCCCACTCTGACCCACAGAATCAGGATAAGAGGCAGAGGCGGATATGTAAAAGCTATGGACTGGGAGCTCATCTCTGGATACAGTAGGAAGGCTGCCCTATTTACTGGGACCAAGAATCTCAGGTAGCTCAAGACGTCCTTTCTGGAAGGCTGACAGAGCCCCTGGTTTCACCTAATTTAGCGGGCATAGGTGACATCTTCACGATTCTCAGGTGCTAGGAACTCAGCTGCCGGAGGACAGAACATAGGTCTCCCTGCCTCTTTATTCCTAGATTTCCCAGAATCACTTTTTAGCTATCTTAAATACTAGTCTTTGGCTTTGCAATTAAAAACCAGGGCTTAGAAATATGAATGGGGGCATCAAAAAGGTGAAGGATGAAAATATAAATTCACATCCTAAAGTTGTTCTGCACACATGGTTCCTGATAGAGCCTAAAGGGACCGCAGTGGAGTTTTCTCCTCAGGGTGGACCAGTCTTTACCCATGACAGCCTCGCTCTCCTGGCTAAAAGGGTCATGTCCAGGCTCTTAGGCCAGAGCACTGAAGGGGTGAGGGGGGTAGGAGAGGTGGAGGAAAGAAGGCCAGCAGGGGTTGGGGACCAGGAAAAAACTGGAGGGAGCTGTCCACCCCTCCCTCCCTCGTGCTCTTGGGCAAGGAGTCTGCATTTCCACTGGGTCTCTGAGGCTAACACCTGGCAAGATGTGATCTTTCCTAGGATCTTTATCAGAATTTGTGGGGTCCAGTGCAAAAGGAATATGGGGAAACCCATATTAAAAATCTACTAAGAAATAGAGGATGGTGATGGCAGAACATGAAACCAAGTGCAGGGCAACAGTACTGGTCAGTCATAAGCCCATGAGGCTGGCCTGCTGCTGTTCTGGAGTTTCATAGGCCTCCACGATGAGGGGACGGGTCACAGGAGCCTACCATGGCCTGTGTATGGTTTGAGTGTGTCCCTCAAAGATTCATGTGTCGAAGCCTCATCCCCATCATGAGGTATTAAGAGAGCGGGAATTTATTCCAACTGTGGTGTTAGAGTCAGGCCCTTTGAGAGGTGAGTATGATTAAAGTCGTCAGAGGAGAGCCCCAGTATTCACCCTGGGGGCTTTGTAAAAAGAGAGAGAGAAACCAGCAGGTACATGTGTGCTCTCCCTCTCTTGCCTGGTAATACTGCCATTGTCTCAGGACTGTGCCAGCAAGAAGGCCGTCACCAGATATGGCCTCTTGACCTTGGATTAGAACCATGAACGAGAATAGACCTCATTTCTTTGAAACCATCTTCAGTGTCATATTATCAGTAACAGAAAACAGAATAACACAGAGCCATGTCCAGAGGAGGCCAAGGCGGGAGAAGCAGCCAGTGGCTAGTTCTCTCTGGGGTGGAACGCAAGCCAGAGTCATGCCCAAAGAAGTGCGTTCATGCCAGAGTCTGGTAGAGTGGGGCTGGGGTCAGGCAGAAGGTTATTTCAGACCATGTCCAGTTCTGAGGGAGGAAGCTCTGCCTAGCATGGTGGGCTGGAGAACAGGATCCAGCCAAGAGGGACCCCGGGGAACTACAAGAAGAACCAGTCAGGTGTGAGGCCCAGGGCCAGCAGGCTGAGCTTCAGAGCAAGCCACCAGTCTCTGTGGGAAATTGCATGAAAGGTGGGGAAACAGGTAAAAGCGAGGGTGACTTGGCTCATGGCTGTGTGACAGTGCCAGTGCCCCCTGCTGGATGGAGCTGAAGTGACACCTGTGCTCCATGCCATCAGACCTGCGGAGGTCAGGTGTGTGGCCAAGCCTGGGTGACTCCTGCAGAGGTCGCTGAGGAGGGCGCAGAACCCAAACCAAATGTGTGACACATTAATGGGATCCTTTACCCCCAACCCCCACTATGTCACATCCCCTTTCTCCTGGGGGCCTCTTCCCTGAGCTTCCCTTCCCAAGCCTGCAGGCAGGTGGGGAAAACAGGGTGTCCCAGGCACTGAGGGATCAGGGACAAGCCAACAGAGGCAGAGAATCAGACACAAGCGTGGGAATGAGGTCTTGGAGAAGAACCCCCTTGCAGGGCCAGGAGAAGCGATCCCGAGACCCGTGGCACGGGGAGATAGGGTGAGGAGGAGCTCTGCGGGGCTCTGTCTGCCCAGCGGGTGCTCAAGGAATGGAAGGAGGGGGAGACTGCGAGGAAGGGGGTGGAGTAGAGACAGAGGCAGGAAACCAATGGAAACCAAAGTCCCCAGCTAGGTGAAGGCTTTATCCTTCTCTCTTTAGTGTCACACAGTGGCGCATGTGGTGCCCTGCCCAGTCCCCAGGGATCCTGGGACACCACTTCATGCACTTGCCTCTGTGCTTTCCCTTGCAACAGCCAGCACCTGCCTTTTGTTCCTTGGGGGCTGCCCTGGGCCAGACCAGGGAGCTGGGCTACCTGAGAATGAATGCCCACCCCTCCACGGCGCCTCAGGGCAGCCCTTCAGAGGACCGTTCTCCCCTTGGGGCATCTTTGAGGCTTGCAGTGCTTTTCATTTGCCCCATATTGTTAAAATGAAGATTCTGATTTGATAGGTCTAGGTGGACCCCAAGTTCTGCATTTCTAACAAACCCCAGGTATTATTCTGGCTGCAGGTCTGTGGGGCCCCTCAAAAGCCTTCGTGCAGGACTCTCACCTGATCTTTCTTTCTGATTCCCTTTCTTTTCTCTATACTGGTTTTTCTGGGAATGGCTTCTACAAAATCACTTTGATCCAAATCCTCATCAGAGGATCTGCTTTTGGGGAACTTGGGGTAAGACACATGCTGATTCTGTGAGACAGGCATTGCTCCTCCCAGTTTGCAGAAGAGGAACTAAAGCTCAGAGAGGGAAAGTCACCAACACAGAGACACATAGCCATAAGTGGTAGAGAGGGATCCGTGGTGTCCAGGCTTGCCTGAAACCCAAACCCAGTCTTTCCTCCTTACACTAAGGGCCTGTAAACCAGGTCCATCAGTCCCCTAGCTACATTAGCACCTTCTTGCAGTGTGTTCTTTCCCTCCCAGCCCTGCACATTTGGAAACCAGCTGTGGGCGGGTGCAGACTACTCCACTTCCCCCTTCTCAATCCAAGCTTCCAGGCCTGGGACCCTTTGCACAGTAAAATGCACCAAGTTCTAACTCAGAGCCAGCCTCAGGATCCCAGTCCTCCCCACCAACTTCTAAGCGCCTCTCAGGGCCCTGCTTCTCTTTTACTTGGGCCATAGACAGTTAAGCAGTGGGATCCATGGAAGCCATTAATCAAGGCAGGATGTGGGAATCAATGGAAAGTTCTTCTGTCCTTTCATCCACAGCCACAGGGAGCAGAGGCCAGGCTTTGTGTGGAAAGAGCGTTTTTGTGTTCTCAAAGGTCTCCCGTGGCCCTGCCACCCAGTGGCTGGGAATCCCACACGACACCCTGGCACTCTGAAGCAGTTCTTTTCCGTTCCCTGGTGCGCATCCCTGGCAGATGACACTTCATCGACCTGCTTATAAGTGTCAATGCCACCCCAACAGACCTCTCTGCTGTCACTGCCTCAAAGATATGTTATCAAAACAGGGAGCGAATCTTGGCTGCGGGTCTGCAGCAAACACCCATTTCCTGAAAGCTTCTTTTAACTTCGTACACTGAACACCATCTGTGGGGCGTGTGACAGTGGCCCCAGCCTGACTTTAGAGCCAGCTTTCTCGGGCAGTGTCGTTGTATTTTGGTGGGGGCTGTGTTTTGAGTCAGAGGAATGTGCCCCCTGCTCTCTGCCTCTGACAATAGTAACTCAATGGTTCCGACAAAACTGGTGTAAATCACAACTATAGTGGGTCCAGTGACAGGGGAAGGGGACCCTGCCATAGGAGTAGGTGGGAGGGGATGTGCTAGGCACCTCACCTTCTTCTGCTTATAGAACCACACTGCACAGAAGTGTGGATTGGTCCCCTGTCTCTGCCTGAGGGTTACTTTTGGGTCACTTCTCTACTGAAAAGCAGGGATTGCTGGGTGGAAATGGCTTTTGTTCAAACCTCAGATCTGCCCATGTGCTAAGTGACCACAGGCAGTCTCTCTAACCTTCATCAGCTTCATTCCCTGAGGTGGCTGTCACAGCCCAAAGGGGACAACATTCTTCAGTCACTTGCTGCACTTGGAATCCGTGTGTGCCTGTTGCTGTCTAGTGTTCTGGGTCAGAGGAGGGCTCAGGGAGGCTTTGGGGAGCAGGGCTAGGTCTGGATGGATGAGTCTGAGCTTCCAGCACGAGGCGAGCAGGGTTGTTCTCTGTGAAAAGCACATTAATTGTTCATCAGGTACCTATCACTCCCCCACTTTTATTTTTGGTATATATTTTATTTAAGTTGCCAAATGCTGTTCTGAATCAGATGACAGCTGAGGCTGTTGACTCCCTCCCTGAACCCAATCCATAGGTGCCTGTAGATAAAGGGGGAGGTCAGCCTCTGGACTGCCCTTGGGCACTGACACAAAATCTGTGAGGCCCAGTGATAAGTGGAGGATGATCATGTCCCACCATGGGATGACATAGCACCCAGGAGTGGGAACGAGGGTTGGGGTGAAAGTGGGTCCTCTGGCCACCACTCTGGTGACTCATTCTGGGGATTTGCATATTCCATCCCTATAACTTTAGCCTCTGCTGACCACAGGTCCTGGTTGCCAGGAGGCGTGGCAGGGGTGCCTCTAAAGTCATTGTCTTGCCCGGTCATGTCAGGCTCCTCATGCTTGTGAGAAGAGGGTGGGGGAAATTGATTTTCATGAAGCAGCATTGTAGTTGCTATACAACGTGGGCAGGAAAGAGTATTTCTAGAATTCAGGGGATACACTAGGGCCCCTCTTGGAGCTTTCCAGCTTGGAGGTGCCCAAGAACCAGGCATGGTATCAGGGTATGGTACCTGGGACTCAGATCCTTAGGAACAAAAATTTGGCAAGAGACAAACCAAAAGAAGACTGATCAGGGAGACCTCAGAAAGAGTGACACAGGAGTGCATTAGTTTTTTAGGGGTGATGTAACACATTGCCACAGACCAGGTGGCTTCAACAATAGAATTTGATCGTCTAACCGTTTTGGAGGTTGAAATTCCAAGATCAAGGTGTTGGCAGGACTGGTGTCCTCTGAGGGCTTATCTACGGCCATTTTGTCTCTGTCTTCATGTGGTCTTCTCTCTGTATCTATGTCCATATTTCCTGTTCTTCTAAGGATACCAGGCATATTGAATTAGGTACCACCCTAAGGACTTCACTTTACCTTAATTACTCTTTAAAGACCCTATCTCCAGATGCAGTCATTCTGTGGTACTGGGGTTTAGAACTTCAACATACGGATTTTGCAGATGACACACTTCAGCCTTGTTTTAAAACACCTGACAAGAACAATTTTAGAGGAGGAAAAGTTTATTTGGGGGCTCATGGTTGCAGAGGTCTCAGTTCATAGACAGCTGGCTCCATTCCACTGAGGCAGAATATCATGGAAGAATAGTGTGCAGAGGAAAGCAGGTCAGAACATGTCCACCAAGAATCAGAGAGAGAGAGACAGCCCCCACTTACCAGATACAAAATATATACCCCCAATGCCCATCTCCTCCAGCCACACCCTGCCCGCCTTCAGTTACCACTCAGTTAATCCTCATCAGCGGATTAATTCACTGATTAAGACTCTCATAACCCAATCATTTTACCTCTGACTGTTCTTGCGTTGTCTCACACATGAGCTTTTGGGGGACACCTAATATCTAAATCATAACAAGCCTCTTATGGGAAAATTGATGATGAATGTTAATTATAACCTCAGGACCAACTGTCCTGAGTCCCAGAAGGAACTATAGCTTAGTCCACCAATTCTGTTCTAAATTGATTTGTTGTTTATTCAAGACATCGCAACAAACTACCACTTTGAAAAATCAGTGACAGAAGAGAACAAACTAACTGCTCTAGTGATTGGCTCTGAGTGGTGGGCTGTGGTAGCTGCTCTCAGGACCCTTCCCCATATTTCATAGCACTCACTGTCCTCACAACCGAAATGGCTGCATCCACGACCACCCTTCCAAGAGCAGCTTTCCCTGCCTTTCTCAGCTTGTGCTCAGGATAGCAGCAAGTCCTGGAGAGGTGATGCCCCAGGAGCTGCCCTCAGCCAGTGAAGGATGAGAGATGGAGGACAGATAGACTAGCTTGCTGGACTCTGGCAGGGGAGCAGGTAGGGAACTTTAAAGTGTGCTCTGTGCTGCCCCCCAGAGGTCATTAGTGGGATAAAGTCCTGCTAGACAAGAGTGCCCTTATTAATTCTGGGTCTATTTTGACTTCCTCCTTCCTCTGGTTTACTTCTGTTTCAACTGATCCCCTTTTGAGGTTTATTGACTGTCAGATGCCCAAGGGTTAGATGGAATATCTTCCTGCAATAAGACAGATGACATAATTCTGCAATGATGCAGAATTTCCCCACTCCTCTTATAGGTGCCTTTGGGTTTATGATTCAAATAAATGACTTGCATTGAAATCCTATGCCAAGGGCTGGGGCTGTAGCTCAGTGGTAAAGCGCTTGCCTAGCATGCGTGAGACACTGGGTTCGATCCTCAGCACCACATATAAATAATAAATGAATAAAATAAAGATCCATCAACAATTAAAAAAATACTTTAAATTAAAAAAAAAAAAAAGAAATCCTATGCCAAGGTCCAAGGTCTGCTTCTAGGGTAAACTAAGTGAAGACAAGAAGAGCACCTGTTTGGGTGCTTACTGTGGGCTGGAATTATACCAGTGCTCTTCACACCCGTACCTGGTCCAATCCTGGGAGATTGATTCTGTTATTTCCTTTTAACATATCAGGAAGCTGAGGCTAATCATGCTTGCAGAGGGTTCAGGATCCCACCCATCAGTGCTAGAGTTAGGATTTGTTTCTGATGACGGGGCGATGCTCAGTTCCCAAAGGAATGCTGAATGTGCCAAGACTTTTCCCAGGCTAGGAATTGGGATCTTGGATTGGAGTTTCAGGCTTAGTAGTTATTTCCCCTCTTTGGGTCTCAGTTTCCCCATCTGTGAAATACAAAGATAGGGATAGACTACCTCATAAAGTCCCTCAGGCTCTTGAAGTCTAGGATGGGACTTCATCAGTGATGGTACTCTGGGCCCCATTTCACTCTGACCACCCCCCCAGGCTGATCCCCCACATTACTCCAGGCAAGGTTTTGGAGGCCATTGGGGGGTTTACCTTTCCACTGGTCCCCTTTTGAAGTTTATTGACTGTCAAATGTTCAAGGGTTAGATGGATTATCTTCCTGCAATAAGACAGACAACATAATTCTGCAAATGTCATTTGACTCTCTAGGAAAAGCAAATTTCTTGGCTACTCTAAAATGTCATGGAGGGAAGTCATTGGAATTCATTGATGAAACTGTAATCTTTCCCCATGTATTTCCCACAAATGCCATATAACTCTTTCTAGGAGACAGTTTCTATAGATTTAATGAAGAGGACGAGGCAGGTAAGATGGGGGATGGCGGCAGATTAATGGTTGCTTGAAAGATTATTCACAGATGGCAGCTGATGTTGGACGATGGGAAGTTAGCTCAGGTATGCTCAGGTTTTCCATGCACCAGGCACCGTGCGAGACACAAAGCTTGCTGCTCCAAAAGAATTCTTTCTGTTTCTGAAACGAGGACAGACTTGGATTCAGAGAAACCAAGTAGTCAGCACAAGGCCATGCGGTCAGTTGGTGACAGAGTTGGAGTTAGGTTCTGGAGCAGAAGGGTTGGGTTTGAATTTGTCACCCACAATTTGCTCATCATATGGCCCTTGGCATGTCACTTGACCTCTGTGAGTTTGAGTTTCTTTTTCTCAAAAATGGAGATACCACTACCATTAGTGGAATACTGGGGTGTGTCCATGTTAACACAGTTTTAGGCCATATGGAATGTGCTTTATGTGTGGCTGTGAAGTTATGCTGCCTGGTAGAGTCCCTCTGCTCCAGGGTGTCTCCACCTCTAACTTTTCAACCCATTCCCCACCAGTTAGGTAGTTCTGGCTGCCTGCTGTTTCCTGGGGGTCATTCACCGCTGGGAGCAAGACCTTTGCCTTATCCCTGCTGGCTGATCCCCTGCCTCTTGGACATTTGCAGTTACAGAAGCAGGTGCAGGTCACTCCCTCCATATTTTATAATTTATGATGTTTTTTCAATTTATCTCTCTCTGAGACATCTTTGTCCTGTTCTGAGCAGTTGTGACATCTGCTTGTCTCACACTTGAGGCTCCTGCAACCTCTCACTCCCACCAGATATATCCAGCCCCTGCTGCTCTCAGCATATGACCTCTGAGGTTCCTGCCTAGCCCACAACACATCCTTCCTCTTTCTTGGGCTCAAGCAAGTGGCAAAGGTTATTGGCAACCATTTTTCATCCACCTGCTAAGGTGCCTGAGAGCCCACCATTAGAAAGACACTTGTTTGGTTAAAGATAAAGCGTCTTGTGTTAACAATGCAGCAACCTCTAGAAGGTGCAAACTTAGTTCTAGCATCATCCACATCTTGGCCAGGTGTGCTTTTGGGTAAGGGGCTGAAGTATGGGCTGGAGGCTGGGGAATCCTGATATTCTCCCGAAGGAGTGAGGAAATCTCAGTGGTCCTCATAGCCTCAGTCCAGAGCTTTCCCTACAGTTGCTAGTGGGGTTGATGCTTCCAGTTGGAGTTTGCCACCAATGCCCTGTGAAGTGGACGGACTTGACTTTCCCCTTGTCCTTTCTAAGGAATTTTGGACTTCTATTAGAAGACTAAGTGTGTCTATGGGGTGGTGGTGGGGGTGAGGGAGGAAATCTAGAACAAACCCACTGAGAATGTACCAAGGTCTAGAAGGAAATAGTTTTTCCGAGTTCTAATTCCTTAGCTAGCATCTCATCCCCCACTGGCCTGGATGCTATGACTAGGCTGGTGCTTTCTCTGGTGCAAACATGGGACTCAGAGAACTAGTGGCTGCTGTATGCATCGGGGATGCAATCAGAGAGGAGACATGAAACTCCACCCAGCTCTGAATTCAGAAGACCTGGTTCTCCCCCCCATCCTTTATTAATAATGATCCCTCAAATTGTTGGGCACTTATCACATGCCAGGCAATGTTCTCAATGATTTATGTACATGAACTTAATGAATCTGCAACATAACTCCATGAGGTAACTCATTCTGTCCATTCTGGGCATGAGAAAACAGGCACGGAGAGGGTGGGGAAATTCCCAAGGATAACTAAGTGGCAGATCCAGAACTTGAGCCCAGGTATCCTTGCTCCTTGGGCTAGGCTCTTAACTATGGTCCCCTCCTATCTCCTGTAAAGGTAGAATTGTCTCCACGATGACACTTAAGGACCTCCATGCTGAGCACATGCTCATCCAGGGAAACAGTCTCTCTGCATCCTCTGGCTCTATGTCACAGGTCTCTCTCACGCTGACATCTGTCCCACTGCAGATATTGGAGAGTCACCTGTGTCTCTCAAATAGCATACCACACACGGGAAGCCCTACTACCCATGGGGAGCCCATGGCCTGGTGTTCAGCAGATGGGGGATACTTTCCTAATTCAGAAAAATGACCTCAACTTCTTAAGCTCCAGTCTTCTGAACTATAAAATAATCACATGGTTTCATAAGGGCAAACTGACACTAGGGAGTAAAGGAAACTGGAGCCACTTGGTTCAATTACGGAGGGAGAGCTTAAGGGGAGATATGGGGCTCCCCCTACCCGGCTCTTCAAACTAACCCCCCAAGATTGCCTTCCAGGACAGGATCCCACATGCAGAAGAAACTGCAGATTGTAAATCAAAACTGAACAAGACAGGTGCAGAAGAGAAAAAGAAAGATAAAGCCTAGATAAGAGCAGGGCCAGAGGTCTCAGAAAGCAAGTCACGTGTTTTTGAACACTACACAAAAGCAATAGAAAAAGGAGCCCTGTGAAGTCAGTGTTTCTAACTTCTGGACAATGCCTCCTAAAAAGTCAGGAAAATTAGTTTCACATAAAAATGAGCCACAGGAAAGAATCAAGAGTGACTCTAACACAATGTTATTATAAGGGAACAAGAGAATGAGAAGCAAAATAGCATTTTACAGCCAGAAGTGCCAGAAAAGAGAACACAAATATAATGTTCTATTTTAAATGAATGAAAGACGGAATGGCTCAAGATATGAAAGAATACCACAGATTAGAACTAGGGAAACTCAGGAATCAGGCGACAGAATTAAGGAAGAATTATAAATAAAAAAGAGTACACTGGAAGGGACAGAAGACCAGGAAAACACTCCAAGTTCCTGGTAGAAATAAAGAGTGAAGAGGAGAAAAATTTTTTAAAAAAGGAAATGAAAATAGAAAAAAATGTTTTAAGAGAAAGAGACAAATATTGAAGATAAGCAAAGACAAATTCAACACGTAGACAACAGGAGTCCCTGGAGAAGAAAATCAAAAGGACAGAACAATGACCAAAGGTATAAGTCAAGAAAGCTATCCTGAAATAGGACACAATTTGGAATTCCACATTAAAAAATCAATGCATTACAATTACAAGTGATAGTGGGATTCATTGTGACATATTGGCCAATTTCACTCCCCATTACTTCCCCTTCCCCTCTTCTCCTCCCTCTCCTGCTCCCCTTCCTCTGCTCTTCTATTTCCACGAGACCCCTCTTTTATCTTTCTCGCTTCTGCAGAATAGATAGACCATTCCACCCTTCACTTTCTGAGTCTGACTTATTTTGCTTAATGCGATACTCTCAAGTTCCATCCATTTTCCTAAAGGTGACTTAATTTCATTCTTCTTTGTGCATATGCACCGTATTTTCTTTATTCATTTATCTATTGAACACCTGGGCTAGTTCCATGACTTTGCCGTTGTAAATTGTGCTGTTAGAAACATGGATATGCATGTATTGCTATAGTGTGTTGACTTTCTTTTGTTTTTTTTTTTGGTACTGGGATTGAACTCAGGGATACTCAGTCACTGAGCCACATCCCCAGCCTTATTTTGTGTTTTATTTAATTCTTTTGGATAAATATGGAGGAGCCATATAGTTGAGTCATATGGTGGCTTGGTTCCTAGTCTTTTGAGGAACCTCCATACGATTTCCATAGGTGTTACACTAATTCACAATCCCATTAACAGTGTATAAGTTAAAATTCCACATTGAAAGAACATACTCTGGCCCTGAGAATATTGATAGAAAAGAACCAACTGTCAGAGTCTAGTAAAATTATTGAACCATAAGGAAAAAAAATGCATTGGTTATCTATGTCCACAGAACTAGTGATTTTAAAAGGAGATAGAATGAGATCATTGAGAGTTTTATAAAGTGATGCTTCATTAAAGGAGAAAATGGAGTAACATATTTAATGTACTTGAGGAAAGACTTGTATGAGCCAAGGATTTTATGTTCCTCAACATTGACATTCGGGTATATAAGGGAACAAACATACCTGTAAGCAAGAACTCAGGAATGTTTCCCCTGAGACTATCAAGAGGAATGTACTAGCAAATGAACTTCAGAATACCCAGACAACTAGAAAGATGAGAACTTAAGACTCGTGATAAGCATTAAGTATCTGATTACCTGCAGAACTAACAGCAAAAAATGGGAGCGAGAATGGTGTGCACCAGCAGCTAAATGCTCCGTGGTGCCGTGGTGTGTGGTGACTGAAGGTTCTGACAAGTTGTCACAGTGCAGCACAACCGTAAAAATGGGACAACATGGGGCTGGGTGGTGGCTCAGTGGTAGAGTGCTTGCTTAGCATGGGTGAGGCACTGGGTTCGATTCTCAGCACTACATATACATACATACATAAATAAATAAATAAATAAATAAATAAATGTCCATTGACACTAAAACATATTTTTAAAAATGGAAGAATACAAAGATCAAATGCAAAAGCAATTTCTTTCTGATTTTCAGTCATCATATTGGTGGTAATAGTACCATTACTCTGAAATTGTTATATATATAATGTGTGATAAAGCCAATGAGTAATTATGAGATATTTAAGTTCTGTTATCTCTTGGGTCTGGAGAACCATCATTGTGTATGTGGAAGACAGAAGACATGGCCGGGACATAGAAGTGCTTATGTAGGAAGCCACGATTTTGACTTCCAATAGGAAGTGCCAGGTAGTATATATTCGGGTTAAGGACATTGGTTCCTGTCATTTTTATTTAGATCTAACTCATCCTTTCTATTGGTTGGATAATGTACTATTATATGGTTTTGCCACAATTAATTCAAGAAAAGGCATATTCCCCTAATTTTCAGTATTTATGAATCAGTTAACACTGTTTCTGAGGAAATATTATTTTTTGGGGGGGTTACCAGTGATTGAACTCAGAGGCACTCAACCACTGAAGCACATCCTTAGCCTGATTTTGTGTTTTATTTAGATACAAGGTTTCACGGAGTTGCTTAGCGTTTTTCTTTTGCTAAGGCTGGCTTCGAACTCAAGATCCTCCTGCCTCAGCCTCCCCAGGCTCTGGGGTTACAGGTATGGGCCACCATGCCCGGCTATAAAGGGATATATACATATTTTTTTTTGTGGCACTGGGTATAGAACTCAGGGGTATTTGACCACTGAGCCACATCCCCAGCCCTATTTTGTGTTTTATTTAGCGACAAGGTCTCACTGAGTTGCTCAGCTGGCCGTTGCTGAGGCTGGCTTTGAACTCGCGATTCTCCAGTCTTAGTCTCCCAAAGTGCTGTGATTACAGGTGTGTGCCACTGCGCCCAGGTGAAGGAATATTTTTGAATGAGCAATTCCTAGGAATAGAATGCAGGGCCAAGGAGTATGCTTTCCAATAAATATTAGGTAATTGTCACCCGAAAATTTGTATCCATTTCAGCTTCCACTATGAGTGGGTAAGAGCATTGTGTGGCCACATTCTGTGACCTGTTTTCAGTCCGATGGAAAAACGATTGCTTGAGTCTGTATTTATTTGATCACTGAAGAGACTGAGAACGTTTTTACGGGTTTATTTCTCATTCTTCTTTTGTGGATTGCTTATTTGAACTTTGACTTATTTAAAGTTGAGCACTTGTCTTTTTATTGTTTACTTATAGGAACTTTCAACATACTATGGATGCTAGTCCTTTTTCGTTTGGAAATGTGTTTCCTCAGTCTAGTATTCCTTTTAACATGGAAAAGGTTTAAGATTTAGCCGAAGTCTGTCAATTCCCATCCCTTTTTAATGGCTTCTGGGTTTTCTGTAAGTTTTTTTTTTTTTTAAAGATTTTCTTTACCCTCAGTCACAATAATTTTCCTCTATTTCTCTCTAGTGGTTATATGGTTATATTTTTAATCTTCTGGAATTTTACTTTTATGTGTGGAGTGAGATCAAAATCTGTGATGTGTGAATGTATGTTTGTTCAGTATCTATCCATTAATCATCTACCATATCACTCTCTCTTTCTTTGCAAAAGATAGCTGATTTATCCAGTATCTTTATTAAATAGTCTATCTATTCTCCATTGATTTGAAAAGCCTTTTTTCAGTTAGTAAATTTATATGTTATAGGTATTTCTGGCACTTCTTTCCACTGGACAATGCTGTTCTCTTACCTGGACCATACACTTCTCTTTCTTTTGCCTTTTCCTTAAAAATGAGAAATAAGGAGTATTTGGATAGTCATACATGTTTCTTTTCCTTGCTACCATATGGACCTGAGCTGAGAGGCATCTGACAACCTGCAAACAACAGATCTTTTGGGAACAGCAGTCTCCTCTGTAAATCCCAGGCTCCCATTCTAGCTCATGCCTCTGACTTCCTGTTTGGACTCCTAAGTCTCTGGGGCTTAGTCATCCCTTTCTGGACTACTTCAGTTGTTGCTATATCCTGACCAAATCCATGCCGAACTCGTAATTATTTTAGATGCCTGTAAGTTTCAACATCTGGGATTTGCTCCTAAGTTCCCTTCTGTGTTATTCTTTGACATGTATCTTCATCATCCTTGCTCATTTGTTTTCTAAATGACCTTATGGTTTGGATAGGGTTTGAGTGTTGAAAACCTGGTTCCCCAGTGTGGTGGTGGTAGTGACTTTAGAGGTGGGGCCTTGTGAAATGTCCTTATATCATTGAGGAGATTCTCTTGGAAGGGATTAGTTTTTATAGGACCTCCAAGTGCTCACAAGAGTAAATTGTTGTAAGAGTGAGTCTATCTAACCCCCGAGTCACTCTTTGGCTTCTTGTTTTACAATGAGATTTCTTACTCCCATACGGTTACTACTATGATGCAACTAAGCCCTTACCTGAAGCTGAGCAGATGGGGCTGCCTGATTCTGGGCTTTTAGCTTCCAAAACTGTGAGCTAAATAAACCTCTTTACTTCATAAAGATAGCCTGACTTAGGTATTTTGTTATAGTAAGAGAAGATGGACCAATATACCTTGTCATTTTGTTAAGTTAAAATATTAATTATTGGTATTCTGTTTGAAATGGCATTACATTCATGAATTAATAAGGAAAAGAGTAAAGAAATATACAGTGTGTGTTTTCACATCCAAGAATATGATTTCTCATTTTAAGTCTTTTGAAAAATTCCTTTTTGTGCATTTTCAGAGAATGCTTATATTTTTCTTGTTAAACATATTTTTAGATGAGTTATAATTGCTGTGGATATTTTGAATGTGGTTCTGCTTTTCATTATGTTTTTCTCTACTATATTTTGCAACTGATTTTTGCTTATGTAAAGTTAAGCTATCACATTTAAAAATATTTACCCTTTGCTCTAGTGTGGATCTAAAATGTCTCTCAAAGGCCCACGTGTTAAAGGCCTGGTCCCCAGCTTGGCACTATTTGGAGTTGGTAGGAAACTTAAAAAAGCAGGGCCTAATGAGAGTATTTAGGTTATTGGGGGCATGCCCTCAAAGGGGTTTATGGGACCATGGTCTCTTCCTCTCTTGTGTTCCAAGCCATGAAAAGAATGGCTTCTCTCTGCCACATGGTGTAAGGCATCATGATGTGCTTCCACAGTTTCAGAGCAGTGGAACCAGTCATGAACTGAACCTCCCAAACTGTGAGCCAAATAACCCTTTTCTTTTTGAAAGTTGATCATCTTAGGAAAGCTACTTTCATACCCTCCTAGGGTGGAGGGAGAGCCCCTTCTTGTGGAGACTATGAGGGAGGGGAGGGCAGAGAAGGCGTGAGAAACTGAGCTGGGTGGGTCACAAGGAATTTTCTGCTCTTTTCCCTCATTTGAGGTCTGGCTCTGTGATAAGGTAAGCTTCAGTTCAGAAAGATCTTTTTTTACATTGTTTAAGCTTTGGATACCACGAAGTCACTCAGGAACTTTCCAGACACTCCAGGCCTTGGTGAAGTTTGCATCAAGATGCCATGCCTCCCCTTCTGAAGCCTCTCCTCATTGGCTCAGAGATGGAGCATCCATGGCTTGGAGAAGGGATATCTACAGCATTTCAGGTGGTCCAGAACTACCAGTATTTGTATGGAATATGTATCCTCAACACTTGATGTATTCTATTTCTTTAGAAAAATTTTATTGGTTCTTTTTAGTTATACATAACACTAGGATTCATTTTGACACAATTACACAAGTGTTGAATATAATTTGCTCTAAGTCAGTCCTCAGCACTTCCCCTGTCCTCCTCCTTCCCTCTGTACTCTTCCCTCTACTAATCTTTCTCCTATTTATTTAGCGTTCTTAAAAATTAGTGTCTTGTGGACATACATAATGGTGATTCACTGTGGTCTACACACATATGTACCTAGGATTGTTAGGTCAGATTCTTTCCATTGCTCTTCCCTTATCCTCTTCTTTCTGTTCCTGCTCAATCCCCTTCCTCTATGTCATTGATCTTTCTATTTTGATGGAATTCTTCCAGCCCTTTTCTTTTCTTTTCCCTTGTTTTGGACTAGTTTCTGCATGATGTATCACATTTCTTGATAAAATTTCTGAATATACTTTGTGGCAAGAGTGTCATTTCCTATATCGTTAAATATTTTCAGGAGTTCGGAGATACATAATTTGCTGATTATCTATTCCATATTGATAACTACCTACAGAAATTGGTGTAAAATTGCACTGACGTGGGTGGGAAAAGAGGGTTGTAAGTGAAGCACGTGGTCAGTAGTTTTTGAGCACATATATATATATATATGTAGATATATGGTATATATACTGTCTCTGGCTTTGGGCTAGGCTGAACACCCAGCGGAACTGAAATCATGTAGAGAGTTTCACAATTAATATGGGAAACTGTCTAACAAGTTGTACAATTTGGTTTAATGGGATGTCTGATGAGTGACACATGGTTGTTTGTCAACTAAAAATATCTTGAAGACCTTTGAGCAAACCAAGGGAGACCTCTCTTGTGTCATGTCTCACAAACAGCTGCGCCCTGCTCTGGGTACACATAATTGCTGAAACTGATTTGGGAGGGCTGCAAGTGTTGATGCTGTCATATTAATTTGCTCCATAAATCAACACATGGACTTGACAGCCTTTTAAAATCTTTATCATTATGCATTTATCCTTTGTATTCTGAAAGAGTCATATCTGCCTTTGATCCAAAGCTACTCATATCCATTAAGCAAATATTTATTGAGCATGGGGAGGAACTGTGTTGTAGGGCCCAGGACTCATTTTCAAGGAACTCACAGTCCAATGGGGAAATAGGTACATAAGCCAAAAATTGCCATTTAGTACCATCAGGATAGTGATAGAGTTAGGCATTGATAGAGTGTTGCTATGAAGAATCATTAATTCATTAATTAATTCATTCATTCAACAAAGACTTGCTAAGATAGCAGTGTGGCCTCTGCACCTACAGATAAACAGGACATGGTGACTAATTCAGGGAACTCAGGCTTGGAGCAGGATATGTATACATGTATATATACATATACACACATATATATGTGTGCATATATATGTGTGTGTATATATGTGTGTGTGTGTGTGTGTATATACACATGTGTATATATATATACATATATATATACACACACACACATATATACACACACATATATATGCATATATATTTATATATAATGTATATGTGCATATATATACACACACACACAAACATACACATGTATACAGGTTAGATTATGCATAAGTACCAGCTATGTTAATCCATAAGGAGCATGTTGGGGCAAGCCAGTGTAGGGAAATGTCATCTCATGGGGGAGTTAGGGAAGACCTCAAAGAACAAGTGGTGTTTGAGGTAAGTCTTGGAAAATATACTAGACCAATGCAGAAGAATGTTCAAGGTAGTAATAATGGTATATGCAAAGGTAGGGAAAGGGAGGAACTGTGTAGGCTCTGAGAATGCCATGGCATGGACTGAACAGATTGGCACAGGGCTGTGGTGAGAGGAGAGGCCAGAGAATCAGGCAGAGGTCACATCATGGCTGATCTTGAATAGCCAGCCAAGGAGCCTATCATTATCCAAAACCTCATTCACTGCCAAGTTCTAGTTTTTCTCTTCCTCACCTTCCTCCCTTTAGAAATGCCAGCCCTAATTATTTGCATACTTAAAACACAATGCAAAGGACTCAGGCTTGAGACTGCCATGCACAGGAAATAATAAGCTTTGAATTAAGCTTGATTATAAATCTTCCAAATTACTTTTCTGTTTATTTGTTTGTCATATTTTAATGCAGGCAACATCTACAATTGATCATGAAATGGTTAAGAGAATAGCGGTGATCAGTGAGAACTGAACAGAACCATACGTCCCATGGCAGCAATGTATGGGAATTGTACAGACCTTTGGGAAACAAGGAATTTGGAGACTCGTTGCTGCTCATGGTAACTGCCAAGAGATAGACCAGTTGCCTGTATCATAAGACCTTTTCAATTAAATCCAGCATTCTGGAAAAGAGGTGAGAAAATAGAGTGCTCCAAAGGTTCCTTTCTAGAATTTAGAAATCTGAACTCTTGTCCCACTTAAGTGAAGGTAGAGGGAATCAGGATAGTATTCACAATTCAAGGTCACAATGCCTTCTCAAAGTAAATGGATTACCAACTCCACCTTATGGTAAGGATGTTGATATTTGAGTAAGTTAAGCAATAAGTTCTAGACTATTGCTAATTAAAAGGAGGTCCATGGTCCACAGACTGTTGCCAACAGGATTAACATCACATGGAATCTTCTTGGAAATGCAGAATCCCAGGTCTAACCTTAGACCTACAGAGTCAAAATCTGTATATTAACAAACTGCCCCACCTCTGCCTCCAGATTCTATGCTGAATAAAGTAATAGAAGCATTGACGCCTGGAAGAGCCAGATCAGCTGACTTGAAAGTTTCTCCTCTTTCTAAGGCCACATCTACCTCTACTTTTGGTTACCGTGTTTCTTCCTAAATATCATGAACAATTTTGGCCAGGGATAATGGTCAAGTCTTCAGAGAGTACCTATTTGTACTTTTAGTGTGAGTTCTGGGTTTAATATGTGGATAATGCTTTGTGATTGATCTTGTGAGGTTATGGAAGTCTTCATGGAAAACAGAGTAGAAACTTCTTCATTCTATCAGGTTCCTGGGTGGTCTCTTACTAAAGAAAATTCTGACATTAAAAAAAATCAACTCTCTTTCACCAAGACAATTTATTGGGCATTTCTACCGCCATCTCCCGAACTTGCAATGCATTTTCTTGTTTAATTACTGGGTATGTTTATTCACTCATAAGTTCATTTATACCACAAACCTTTGTTGTCTGTGCCACGCTCTGGGGACTTGGAGGGTTAAGACAGGGTCACTATTCTCAAGGAAGATCTGGAGGAGGAGACAACAAAACAATAATTACAACCCAATTAAAATGTGATAAATAACAGCCCTTCTGTGTGACAAAATTTTCTGCTGGCCCCAGTTTCAAGCATTTTGCTTAGTACATAGACTATGTATCATGTGAGTGTCTCAATTTTTGTGTTTGGAATATATTGTATTCCAGTTATAATCTAGTCATAAACAAGGTACTTTGGGAAAGGGGCATGATACAGAGGAAGAGGTGGCTCTGCTGGGGGACAGGTGGCAACTCATGGAGGGGATGACCTTCCTTAAATCATTTCGTAGATGGTTAGTGATCATATGAGAAACAGACTAGTGGGATGGGGTATTGAGGGTTAGGGATGATGATCCTTCATTCCTACCCTTGGTTCTATCAGGGAAGAGGCTGTTAGACATGTAATTATGCAGTGAATCAAACACTTCCAGTGTGACACATGGGACACTGGTGACCCAATGCTGAGAAATGCTTCGCGGAGGCACAAAGGAACTTGGCATTCCTTCAGATGAAAGTTCAGAGTTGCAGGAGGAATTGGGCATCCTAGAAGTTAGGTGTCTTTTTTGTTCAGCATTTGTTTAAAGAATGAGCTTTCTCTAGGCCTGAACAAGAAAGAGGCCATGACAGAGAACTAGACCTGGCCTAACAGTCTGCTTTCTGAAGATTTAACTTCAAGGATTGGCCTCCATTTCCCCAATGGGGATTCTTGTCCCCTTTGTTCATTTCTAAGGCATTGTGGGTGGAAAAGTGCTTAGCCAAGTAGTAAAAATTCTGCCACATTGTTAAGAAGTTTCCCTTGCCCCCTTACCTCAGGGAAACATCTGCAGGGTGAAGTGAGGTAAAGTGGATACGCTTTCGACTTCCATGTGGAGGGATGGTGGTTAATTAGAAGACTTAAGTTTTTCTTCTTAAGTACACAATAGCTTTTGGGGAAATGACTGACTGTCCGCAGCTGCATGTAAATGCCCAACCGGAAGCGGCAGACAAAGGACTGATTCTGACAGTGGCACTGGGCTGTTAGCGAGGAGCTGCCAGATGCTGTTAGCAAGTGGGAATAAAAGTGAACTTGGCAACTTGCCTGGAGAGGAGCATCTCTGTGCCTCGTAGAAATCCAGTGGGGAGAACAATATGGACAGAGCGTGGAAGGGGTGAGGTTCAAGGCTGGGGATGGGAGTGTTCCAGCTGTAGATCCAGACAATGTCTCCAGCACTGGGAGACATTAGGTCATAATTATTTTCAGATCAGGGATGTGGGGAGCCAGTGGCAGGCAGCAGATGAATCAAAGTTGGACTATGAGGGTTGGCAGCTGAGTTGTTTTATGAGTTGAACCATGTCCCCTAAAAGATATGTTGAAATTCTAATCCCTGCGACACAGAAAGTGGTCTTGTTTAGGAGCAAGGTCTATAGAGACTAATCAAGTAAAAATGAGGTCATTTGGGTAGACTCTAATCCAATATGACTGGCATTCTCATAAAAAGGGGGAATTTGGACACAGATAGGCATGGAGACCAACAACTGAGTGACACATCTATGAGCCAAGGACTACTAAGGATTGCTGGCAAACACCAGAGACTAGAAGTGTTATGGTTTGGATGTGGAACGTCCCCGCAAGAATTCATGTGTTCAAGTTCAATGT
Source organism: Geosciurus inauris (assembly GCA_004024805.1). Lineage (NCBI taxonomy): Eukaryota > Metazoa > Chordata > Mammalia > Rodentia > Sciuridae > Geosciurus > Geosciurus inauris. The sequence goes on along the minus strand of PVHX01002092.1, from coordinate 127,636 downwards.
TGCAGTGTTCAGAGACAAAAATGATTGGATTGTGAGGATTGTAATCTCATGGGTGGATTAACCCACTTAATGAATTAATCCTTTGATAGTGGAATGGATTACTGGGAAGTGGGACCTAGTTAGAGGAAGTAGGTCACTGGGAGTATGCTCTGGAAGGATCTATCTTCTTCCTGGTCCCTTCCTCTTTCTCTCTGGTTCCTGGCTGCTGTGAGCTGAGCAGCTTTCCTCCACCATGCCCTTTCTGCCTCACCTCAGGCCCAGAGCAATGGAGTCAGTGGACCATGAACTGAGTGCTCCGAAAGAGTGAGCTAACTAAATTTTTCCTCCTCTAAGTTGTTCTTGTTAAGTATTTTGCTCACAGGTATGAAAAGGAGACTAATATAAAGAGGCATGGAAGGATTCTGCTCTAGAGTTGTGAGAAAGAGCACAGCCCCACTGATATTTTGATTGGGGGCCTCCAGCTTCCAGACCACAAGACAATAAATTTATGTTGTCTTATGCCACCCACCCACTTGGGTAGAGGGTAGAACAGTCTCCACTGATGTGTTAGTTGCCAGCCATAGGCAATTAACACAACTTGCTTTCTTTCCAGTGAAGAGTGTATAGCTTCTCAAACTCCTCTCATATGACAAAGGCATGATGCTTTTGATATAGACAGGAGAGCCAGTCATCCTCCTGGAGCTCTTGCCAAGTGTTCAGATCCTCATGGTACACTGATGATGCCAGTCTGCATGTGTGCTCACTCTGGGTCCTGAGAAAAGTGAGCTGTCCCTGTGGTGAGTAAAAGCAAATGCTTCACAGGAAGGCAGACCTGGACTAAACCTCTGTACTGCTGCCCTGAGCTGTGTGGTCAGGGCATGAGACTTTCCCATGTCCCAGTTTTCCTATCATAGACGATTATACCTCTCCCTCCTCTGTTGATGAGGAGATTATTGAGAATATACATGAAAAGTAATATGCACTGGTCAATTAGAATAAATGAGAATAAAAAGGGCTGAGGGTGTAGCTCAGTGGTAGAGCACTTGAATAGCATGTGCAAGGCCCTGGATTCAATTCTTACTACCATTAAAAAATTAAATAAAATAGAGTTTATTATCTTCAGAGAGGTCTTATTGGGATAAGTGTGGGAAATATTTTTGAGTCTGGATTGAGGGACAATGCCCCTTCCTGGCAAATGAACCCCAGTAAAAAGAAGCAACACTTTCTTTTCTCTTTCCTTCCTTCCTCCCTCCCTCTCTCCCTCCTCCCCTCTCCTCCCCCCTTTCCTCCTTCCCTTCCTTCCTTCCTTCCTTCCTTCCTTCCTTCCTTCCTTCCTTCCTTCCTTCCTTCCTTCCTTCTTCCTTCCTTCCTTCCTTCCTTCCTTTTATTTTTATTTTTTTGGCAGTCCTGGGATCAAACCTGGGGTGCTCTACCACAGAGCTACAACCCCAGCCCTTTTTCATTTTTCATTTTGAGACAGAGTCTTTCAAATTTGTCAAGGATAGCCTGGAACTTGTGATCCTCCTGCCTTAACCTCCTGAGTTGCTGGGATTATAGGCCTGTGCCACTATATCCAGCTATAACACTTTATTTTTGAAGGGCTGCTTCTGTGGACTCTCCTGTGCCCAGCTACCAGCTTGGCAGTTTTCTCATCCTTTCACAGGGTAGGAGGGTTGTTCAAGTGAACCACACCAGCTTGGCTGGCTTATTCACTATTCCCAGAACCTAACTCATTACTACTCCCGTGATGTAGTTTCCTGTCTTTTCTTTTTCTAATATTACCATTTCAATTTTAACTAAGTCAACTCCAAATAGGGCCTCTGACTGGAAAACTTTATTTCATTATTGTTGCAAACTAGCAATGGAAGAGAATTCCTTGCAGGGCTAACTCTGGGCTTGGCCCTGATCTGCTCAGACTCTCAGGCTGTTTACCTTCTGGTCCCTTTCACTACCATAATGTCCTTTCCCTACCTTGTCTTCCTGGTCAATCCCTACTTATATTTCGGAGTCCCACTCACTCTCTGAAGCTGTCTATGCCACTCTGAGTCACCCCAGAGGTGCTCATCCCATTGTGTTCCTATACTGGCCTTCCCTGGACACTGAGAGGATCTTGGGAAACGGGACTGAATTAATTCAAGGGCCCTGGCATGTAGTTGAAATTATTAATACCTGATGCCCAAGTGAGTGGATAAATGGCTGAGAAGAGACGGGGAGAGCTACAGCCAGGAAGCAGCCAATGGATGGATGGATGGGTGGAGAGATGAAGGCATAGGATAGCGTGGCGTCTTTGTCTCTGCTTAAGCATGGCAGGTTTGTGTTGTCTTTTTTTTTTATAAGATTTTTTTAAACTTTTATTTTGTTTATTTATGTATTTTGCATGTGGTGCTGAGGATTGAACCCACTGCTTCACGTGTGTGAGGCAAGCTCTCTACCACTGAGCCACAACCCCAGCCCCTTATGTTGTCTTTTAACGCTCAACGCTGTGGATTCCAGGCTGCTCACATCCAGTATGGATGAGATAGACAGATGACAGATAGATAAGAGAGAGAGAGGGAGGGAGGTTTGATCAAAGAGGGAGGGTAATGTGATTGAAACAGCTTCTTCTAAGGTGTGTAAAGTTGATAGTCTATAATCTTCCCTGATGCATTTCGTAACCTGAATTTATAAACTCCAAAGAAGATCAGCATGGTGGGCCATGTGGGAGGCAGTTTTAAGGGCTGCGTTTGGGGATAAGTATCGGTTTGTCTTGCTTCGGTGCAGAGCTTACGGACTACACTCGTGTTTGCTGCCTGGGCTCTGGGTGGTCTTGCATCTCTGTGGCCTCCTGCCTCCTCCTGCTTGTTCTACTGATTGGATGGAACTGAACTTCTTATTGGACTGGATGAGTCTCTGTGGGACCTCCCAGCTTTGCAGGTGTCTGGGTGTGGCTGTACCAGAGGACCAGGGAGCCCAGTGGAAAGTCTCCCTTATGCACAGGGCCTCAGGAAGAACCTGGGCTCAGGCTGAGATGAATGACTGGCCCTGGCCACTGGCTGTGGTGCTTGGAGTATGTCACTCCATTGCCGCTGAGCAGGTGGTAGCTTTAAGGCTGAGCCTGTGCTCAGACTTCTTTACAGATTCTTCCTTCTTTTATCTATTGCAAGTGAGGTGTGGTGAGGCTGGAGAGCAAAGTGAATTTATGCTTTTGTATGAAAAGAGCTGACCAGCAACAGTTTGTATAAGATCCATGGTTTGTTATCTATCTATCTATCTATCTATCTATCTATCTATCTATCTATCTATTTATAGGATCCACAGTTATTAAATGGGAGATCTCTATAATTCAGGAGTCCTGGAACTTGATTTTATGTAAAACAATCAGTGGTTCGTTGATATCCAGAGGGGATTGGTTACAGGACTCTCTAAGGATCACCAAATTATCAGATTTCAAGTTCCTTATATAAAATGGTATGGCATTTGCATAGAACCTATGAACATTCTCTTGTATGTCTGAAATCATTTCTAGATAACTTATAATACCCAATACAATATCAATGTTATGTAAATACTTGTTCTACTGTATTGTTTAGGGAAAGAATGGTGAGGAAAAAAAATTGTACATGCTCAGTACAGACAGAATTTTTTTCCCAAGTATTTTTTGCTCTGTGGTGGGTTGAATATATGAATGTGGAACCCAAGGAATGAGAGCTGACTATTTCTACCAGTATGGGAAGGAAAAGGGATGTGGCCTTTCCCAGGGGCAACTGCACTTGAAAGGCACATCCCACCTTCCACATTAAAGAAAAAAAAAGCCCAAAGAAAACCTCAGCCTGTGTTGATCTGACTCCCCAGACCTGCAGGATTTTCATTCACATTGGAGAGACAACTTATCAGGCCTCAAAACACTTACAAACCTGGTAACTTCAGCCAAGCCTTCTTCACTCCCCTCCCTGGCTCTCAGTTTTCTTATCTGTATAATTGTTACACTGTCATACTTACTTCCTGGAGTTAGGAAGATCCAATAAGTTCATATAAATTATAAAATGTTAAACAAATGCTAAGGCTTGGTGGTCATTATTATGAACAGAGCACAAACCATTCATCTCAGCACAGAGGAGATCTCAGAGTGACCTGTAGAATTAATGGGACCAATGACATTTATCTCCTGACATCCATCTCTTCACAGTCATCTGTCTTAGTCTTTGGGATGAAGTCATAAAGAGGTATAGGCAGAGGGTGGAGCTGAAGTTTGTTACCGTTCTTGATTTTAGCATTTGTGTGGGTTGCTAAGGAATGCCATTGGAATGCAAAACTCGTAAGTCTTGGTGGGGGGGCGGCTTTGGTGGCATCTCAGGTCTTCCAGTGTCTGCCCCACAGCTCCAGTCTCTATTTTGTGCTTTTATTTACAATCACATTTTCCTTTCCCCCAGGTTCATTCATCTGTGGGGCACCAGGGTGAGTTTTTATCCTCCCAGGAGCCCATCTCCTGTCTCCTCCTGTCTCCTTATCCTGGATTGTACTTTTCCTTTTTTTTCCCCCAGAAAATATGCCAAATCTGGGATTTTATCACATCCAGAGAACCCAGGAAATCCTGTCTTCATCACTATCAGTCCTCCTGTTTGTGGCTATTCAAGAAGGAATAATGCCCAGGACAATAACAAACAATAACAACAACAACAATAACCATAACAAAGAAAGGCAGGCAGTCATTGTTAATGCAGGATTTAACTCCAAGGACTAAAGCAGATTTCTGGCAGGGCAGGCTGGACACTGTGAAGGACTCGAGAGCCCTCAGAGGAGCTTGCTCTATCCATGAGGCTCAAGGCCAGATGAACACTCCTCAAGGCCACCTTGTTGAGGAAGACCAGACCCCACCCAGGGGAGCAGAGAAGCTCTGAGAACACCAGAATGAGAGACAGTGTCCCTTTCTTGGAACAGGTTTTGGTCTTTGGCACCTGAGTCTGGTATCTGATGAAGAGAGATCAGGAAAAAGCAGCAGAAAGCCATGGTCCAGGTTCAAGTCTCACCACTCTGGCTTCCTGGAGGAAAGAGATAGAGAAGAGGTCATATTCCTATAGGTTGAGTGACACCCTACCCCAGCAAGACTTCTCCCTACCTCTCCCAACTTTTTTAGACACCAAGATGACTTTTTTATTTAGAGAAAGGATAAATATAACAATCACTTCTTTAACTGACAAACACAATGAACATGATATAAACTCAGAAAAATAAGATAATTTTATTATTTTCTTGACATATCTCTAATATTTTTCTCTTATAATCTTTGGCTGTATACTGTCATATGACAATGAATTTATAATATAATTTCCCACAGAGGGAAGGATAATTCAGCCTTTCCTCTAGCATGATTGATTGAAATGTATTTATTATTGATGCTTTAAGACAGTTTCTGCTTCCTTACTCTCTGCTAGTAAAAAAATATGCACATTTTAAAGAATGTTTTGAAATTTGAAAAAGCATCTATCAAATTTCTTTCATGTAGGATCTCTTCCAATTTCCTGGCATTTAAAATTTTGTATGCAGTAGCTAATCTTTTAAAAATATTTATTTTTATTGAGATATAAGTCCTATCCATAAAATTACCTCTTTAAAGTGTATAATTCACAGAGATGAGCAACCATCCTCACTGTCTAATTCCAGAACATTTCCATCACTCCAGAAAGAATCCCCATACCCAACAGCACTCACTTTCCATTTGTCTGTCCCCTCCCCCACAGTTCCTTACATCCACAATTCTGCTTTCTGCCTCTGTGGATTTGCCTGTTCTGAACAGTTCATATAAATGGAATCTTACAATACGTAGCCTTTGGGATCTCATTTCTTTTCCTTAGCTTACCCATCTCAAGGTTCCTCCATGCTATGGAACTTCATTCATTCAGGGAATCAGTATTTCCTTCCATTTATAAGCTGAATAAGATTCCATTATATGAATATGTGACATTTTGTTCACTTACGCATAAGTCGATGGCCCTTTGGGTTTTCCCTGCATTTGGCTATTATGAATAATGCTTCTGGGAATATGTATGTGTGATTTTTTTCCGTGGATGTGTTTCCCTGTCTGTTGGGTACACATGTGCGGGTGGAATTGCTGGGCATGTGGTACGACTTATGCTTACCCTCCTGACTATGGCCTCTCTTAAACATGACCGGAAATGGTGCCTCTTCACCTTGAAGGCAAGGGAAGGTTGGGGTTGAGGGTGTGGTGGGCGGAGGGCGGGTGGGTACCCAGTAGTGTCCCTCAGTGCCCCTTCTTCCTTTTTTGATTGCCCCGATCGATGAAGGCCTGCTGGCAGCGACCTGCCTGTCAGGAAAACAAAACAAATTATGGGTTGCAGTTCTAAAAACAGAAAGTAATGAAAGTAATTTTATTTAGTCCCAAGAGGGAAATACATTCTTATCATTTTAATGCTTCAATGCGTGGACGGCTGCTTGGACTGGTATCCCAGCTGCATCACTAAGAGCTGTGGGCCCTGTGGGTGACAGGACCTTTCTGAGTTGGTGTCTTCATCTGTAAAATGGGGGAGATACTAACATTAGTACTTTCCTGGTGGAGCTGTTGTGAGACCCCGGGATGATAAGGCACGTGACACACTCAACAAAGTCCCTGGCAAATGCTCAGCTTTCCTACATACTAACCATTTTCTTGGCCTTCTGTAGGAATGGATATATGTGATATATGTCAATGAGATAATCTCTACAGGCTTTGGTCACTAAAGTGTCAATTTTAGGGCATGTTTGAGAAGTAGCAGGCAAGAAAGAGTAGACAAATGTTTGAGCCTGACATGAACTGATTTAATTAATTACTGACCAGTTTTCAGCACAGTCTGGTTACAGCTGATGGGAAGTGAGTGTGACTCCTGGTCAATCTGTCCTGAAATGCAGGGTGGGAGTGTGAAGGACTTTGTAAGGATATGCTGGCTTCGGCTATCTTGCCATGTGTCTAGAAAACTGAGCTTCTCATATCTTAAGGAGCTTTCTTGCAAATTGAGATTTTTCCAGGGTAGGTTTCAGTAAGAGAAAAGGAAATTGGGTTATCTATCATCTGAACCCCATTTCTTTTGCCAAAATCCCTGCCAATTTCTACTAGTGACAAAAATAATAAATGTTTTTTAAATTTTATATGAAAATATATGATTAATTTGGAGGACAGGAGTAGCTGAGCCCTAGGAAATCTGATTCATCTACCTACCTACCTACCTACCTACCTACCTACCTACCTATCATCTATCTATCATCCATCTGCCCATCCATATATAATCTATCTACTTTCCTACCTGCCCATCTATTACTTAACTACCGATTTATCTATGTAGCAATTTTTTCCCTCCCTCCCTCCCTTCCTTCCTTCTTTCCTTTCTTCCTTTCTCTATCTTTATCTTCTGTAGCTGAGAATTTGCTGTTTCCCATTCATTCATTCATGCATTCTTTGAACAAACCAACTCATCTACCACCCACCAATTGTTTATAAACACTTATTGTATACCAGGCACTGCTCAGGGAGATGGAATAAGAAATAGGATACACAAGGAAGACACGTAACCACAGCATTATATACAAAATTCAGAAAAGGAACTCTGAAACCGTATTATAAAAATCTACAGGTGAGACAACATTTGGAGTTGAAGGATGGATAGAATATAACAGCAGAGAAGATGGAGAAGGTGGTGCCAGGTGGGGAGAACTTGGTTTTCAGAAATGCAGAGGCATCCTCAGGGAGGCTGGGGCACAAACTGTGAGGCAGGGATTCCTAGAAGATGAGGTTGAATCATCAGGGTCTTGAATTATATGCTAAAACATTTGGATTTTACCCTGCAATCTTGAGAGCAGGTTAAGCAGGTCAATTATTACATTTTCAAAGGATCCATCTGACAGTGGGCATGAAGGAGGAGTTGGTGGCCTGGGGTGGGAGGAGACAGGAATAATGATTAAAAGGCTCCTTGATCATTCATCAATAAGCAATTCACTTATGTTTCATAAAGCGTTAGTCAGATAATCTAGGCTACGACTCCGGTTTGATGTTATATGAAATACGTGGGAATGTATTTTATTTTATATCTGCTGCCTGGTGAACTTTATTTTACTCTCTTTCCTCCTGTAGCAATCAAGTGTCCCCAGTTGTTGATGTTTTTCTCTGGTGTACCTCCCCCATCACACAGACACTTGAAGCGTGCCATGGAGGTGGCTCATTAAAATGTGACTTGACTTGATTTGGCTTCAAATACAAAAAAAGGTCAAACAGTAACTAAGTGATTGCAAAGTTAAAAAAAAAGTCACACCATATTTTATTTGTGCCCTACAAGAAAAGTGAACCCCTGTTCCATGAAGCCAATAGGTCTACAGGGTGACCACTACTTACTTACAGCTACCCTGGTAGAAGGCTGTGGGTCCCTTTGGGGAGGCCTGGGAGAAAGGATTCACAGTATACATTTTCTGTAATGCACTAGGGTCCTTCCTCAAGGGAACTGGGTCTTCTTCTTCCTGGGTCTGTAAACTGGCTCAAGTCCAGGAATTGATTGAGGGACTTTGATTCTCTGTTCTTATGATTTGAGTTAGACTTTGGTCCACTTGCCTTGGAAGTTTTCTGCTGATACAGATAAAGCAAAGACTGTGTGGGCAGGCTTCCATGCCTTCTAGGAACACCATGCTCCACTGGCCAGCCCTATAGGTCTGAATGAGTCAGACCACTCTGCTGCTGGCCTTGCCTCTGGCTGCTCATTACAGTCCTGCTCTTGGCGTTCAATCCTCCTTCCTCCCAGGATCCAGTTATTCCCTTTGCATTTAAATTTTCCTGTTGAATTACTGTTGTCCTCACTGAAAGGTCTGGCCTACAGAGAAGAGCAATCCCAGAGCCCTCTGTGGGTACTGGGGTTCCCCTCACAGATCTGCTTCCCCAAATTTTGGTGAAAGATGTGTCTTTGGGAGCCTCCATGTGAGTATGTTTTAAGTAGCTCCCCTTTCACATGAGAGGGGCTGCCATATGTGGAGAGGATTGATCCACTGAGGAAGCCCCAGGAATGGACATAAATCTACTTCTAAGAGTGATCCTCTGTCCCTGGACCAGAGCCTCCTCAGTCAATCCAGGGAGATTTGCACTTGGAGGCAGGGACCTGCAAGCATTCCAAGTCTTCCAAGAGTAGCCATCACCCTTTGTTCAGTTCCACAAATGACCTTCTGGCCACAGATCAGAATTCCTTGGTCCTTTTAGAGTGGGACCTGTTCCTCTCTGAGAGCAGGCGTGAGTGTTTTGATGGTGGGGACAGTCCATCTGCCAGTGGTATCAGTGCTGTGGGAGTGGGGGCTGTGTGAGACCCTAATGGGATCTGGTCACCAAAGGGTACAGTGTCCAGCCCTGCACAGCCAGAGACTCCTTCCCCGAATCCAGCTACTGGTGGCCCTCTTGGTACCTCTCATCTGTCACGCACCAGGCAGTGTCAATAGCTGTCATTTAGTTGATGACCTGGGCTGATAATTGTTTCCAAGTTAAGAAACAGCATTTAACTTTTGGCTAAGAGCATTGTTAGGACCCTCTGGTAAATCAAACCAAGCTTATTTGTTTGATCCTGTTAATGAGATAAAATGGGCTTACTTAATGCTTGCTTTCCCCCAATACAATTGTTGACTTTATTTAGAGTTTTTTTAAAAATATTAACTTAATCCACAATTGAATTAATTCTACAAGCTGAGAGTTAGAAACCTCCAGACTGACATCACAGGTCCTACTGGTTGGCAATTTCTAGCGCACACAGCCAGGGGGGTTGTCTTGGCTGCGTTGTGCAGAGCAGGGACTGTTTTCTGCAATTCTGCATCCCCTCCCCACTCCCTTCCAGTCCTAAGTCTAGGCCCTTGGGCACAGGGAGTGCTCACTCAGGGTAGGTTACTGGAATTAGCGACTCCCTCTCAGTGCTCTAGGTCACCCGCACATTGTGCCATCTGGTATCCTTGGGTGCCAAGGTGTTTACCTGGGCACGCATCCCCCAGGAAGGGGACAGCTGCAGAAGCACCCTGCAAGAAGGAAGTTCACTGCTTGGGTAAGCAGCCAGTACAGTTGCTTGAGATGCTTCCAGTGCTCAGAGCCACTTGGCAATGTGAAGAGATGAGTGAGCATAATTTTCCACAGAGGGAAACCAATCTTCCCAAAGTTGCTTATTGACATCTTTCTTCATCCAGGAAGATTTGCATGGACTTCCAACAAGTCAGTATCTTCAATAAGCTTGGCAGGAGCTTAGCTTTCCCCTGCATTTTGCAAGGTTGTGTGTGTTATCCAACCCTACGACACCTCGCGTGGGTCTCAGCGGTGGGTCTCAGTAAGTCGAGGTCCCCATGTCTGTGTTGCTTTTTAACAGTGGTATCAGCTAACTTTGTTCAAAGTTTAATATGAGGCAAGAATTATTCTAATCTAATTACTTTCTGTCCCCTATAAGATAGGTGGTGTTGTTTCTATTTTACAGATGAAGAAACTAGAGAAGTTCACCAATTCACCTGATGATCACTAATGGACCTATTTCTTCTTGCAGTGTTGGACACCTGTTCTCCATATTGTCGGTCCTTCACATTATTGTTAATTTTTTCATGATATAGACACTGTTGTCATTTACCGTATTGTTCATGAGGAATCTCAGGTGAGAACAAGGTGAGTCACTCATTCAAGGTCATGGTGAGGAAGTGTGGCTGGAGTAGGCAGTCCCCTGGCCAGGACTATTTTAGTTCAATAACCATCTTGCTCTGTGGCGTCTCAGGATAGATTCTGACAGAATACCTTGGTTATTTGTAGGTTTAGATATGTTGCTGAATTTTTCTCCTTCAAAGCCTAGATTAATTGCCTAGAATTAATGATTATAATGCCATGTTTATAATTTATTTCCATATTTGAAGCCAGTCTACAGACACTGGAAATATATCAGATAGAACACTAAATGAGATTTCTACAATGCTCTTGGAATACAATCTGCAACATCTATTCAAACAAATAACACCCTTGTCTTTTTTTTATTCCACAGTGTCACCTTGGGAGAGTCTTCTGTAAAAATGTAAGTGCTGGGGAGATGAGGTAGAAGAGTAAGGAAGTTTTGCAGCAGTTTGTAATGACAAAAACTGGGGACAGTTTGACAACCTATCCTTGAGGGGTGTGTGTGTGTGTGTGTGGTGGAGAGAAGCAGGTAGATTGATCAATTGTGGTTTGTCTCTTCAATGAAATGTGTTGATACAACCTGTGTTTTCTGACTAGGGGTTTGGTTGGATGACAGGAGCAAGTGGAAGTAGCATGTGCACTAGGAAAAAAAAAAAACAACTCTGTGCCACACTCCTTTCTGGACATGTGTGGAGACAACTTAGGTCTGAGTCTGAGAAGCATGCAGAGGACTGTGGAGGGACACACTCCAAGCTGTCACACTCCAGGCTATTAAGGTTGGTTACCTGGGAGGTGAGGACGATGCAGGTGGAAGAGTGCAGGTAGGGACATTGCTAATTTTCTGTGCTGTGTCATGGGTAGTGGTGAATGGGTGACATTTTTGAAACTTTAAAAACTAACTTTAAAAAATAAGTATGGTTTACATAGTGAATGCTCAGTTCACTATGGGAATGTGTAGTCAGATATTAACCCTATGGTTTGATCAGTTTTGACAAATGCAGCCATACATGTAACCCATGCCCTCATCATCGGGAATGCTGATGTGTACTCCTAGTGAGTTCCTGCCACCCCCTCTAATCGAAGCCAACATGATTTTCATTTCCTTCACCACAGGTTAGCTTCTCCTGTCCCACCACCTCTTCTGGAATCAATGGAATCAAAAAGTGTGTACTCTTGTGTGTGTAACTTCTTCTGTTCAACAAAATAGTTTTGACATACATCCACATTTCTGCATGTATCAGCATGCATTTTATTCCTTTTCTTTGTGGATTAATATCCCATTGTTTGGCTATACTACAATTTGTTTATTTGTTCTTTTTGTTTTTTATGAATAAACTGCTATGAACATCTTTGTGCAGTGTTTTTTTGTGTGTAATGATGTTTAATTTCTCTTGGATAAATACATAGAAGTAGATTTACTGGATCAAGGAGAAGATATATGTTTAATCTTATAAAAAATGACAAAGAGTTTTCCATACTGGTTGTAACTTTTTATAGTTCCACCAGCAATGTATACTGAATTTATATATTTTGTTTTTTGATTCTAAAATTTCTCTTTGGTTCTTTTTTATAGTTCCCTTTCTCTATAAAAATTGTGCATCCCTTCATTATGGTTATGTTTCATTTAAATCTTTTAACCTATTTATGATAATTGTTTTAAAATGCTTGCCTGATCCTTTCAACATCTTTATTGTTCTTAGTCTATATGTCTTTTCCTTTTCCCTCCTTTCCTCTTTCTCTTTCTTTCCTTCTTCTCTCCCATTCTCCCTGTTTTCCTTCCTCCTCTTCCTCCCTCCCTTCCTTTCCCTCCCTCCCTTCTTTCCTTCTGCCCTTTTTCCTTCCTTCCTCCCTCCTTCCCTCCCTTCCCCTTGTTTCCTTCCTCCCTCCCTCTTTTCCTCCCTCTTTTTTCCTTCCTCCCTTCCTTCCTTCTTCCTTCCTTCCTTCCTTCTTTCCTCCCTCCCTCCCTTCCTTCCTTCCTTCTTCCCTCCCTCCCTTCCTTCTTTCCTTCTTCCCTCCTTCTTTCCTCCCTCCCTCCCTTCCTTCCTTCCTTCTTCCCTTCCTTCTTTCCTCCCTCCCTCCCTTCCTTTCTACCTCCCTCCCTCCCTCCCTTCCTCCCTTCCTTCTTTCTTTCACAGGGTCTCTCTATGTTGCCCAGGCTGGCATCTCAATCCTGGGCTCAAATGATTCTCCTGACTCCGTTTCCTTAATAGCTGGAACTATAGACATATACCACCATTCCCAGTGTTCTTCATCTGTTTCTATTAACTGAATCCTCTTCTGGTTGTGGATCACATGGGATTTTTTCACATGATTTAAAATTTTTCATCTTATGCTGGAGATGAATGGCACATTGGTGAGTTTCTGGATATTGTTATTTTTCCTTAAGGAGTATAGGATTTTTTTTTTTCTGGGAGGCAGTCAATTAATTTACATTAAAACCAGTTTAATCCTTTCAGGCTTTTATAGAAACTTTTTAAGAGTGCTTTTTGAGGAATCCTTTTTATAGGTTAGAGTGGTATAGTGTGTTCCTTCTGGCATCTTAGCCGAATGGCTAGCATGAGTGTTTGTGGATTCACCTCTACTCTGGCTGGTTGGAAATGTCTCCCATCACTGTGGGGTCTCCACACAGCTCCCAGGTTCCCAGAAGCTCTTTTTAGCCAAGTCTCTTGGTGTCTTGTGTGATGTGAATGCAGTTTAATGTCTGACCCAAAACTTAATAAGAACCATTTGCAGATTTCTGAAATCCCTTTTTTGGTGCCTCTCCTGCTTGCCTGTATCTTATCCCACAAATTCCATCTGCCTCAGTAGAACTTCCATCACTGTCTTCTCACTATGATCTGCTTGGGTTCCATGGCCCTGCATGGTCTGGGCAGCAAGTTAATTCAGACAGAAAGCCAGGGAACCTGGGGTGGCGCTCACCTGATTTACCCTCCACCATGGGTCACAGTTTCTCTCTGCCTGTTGGCCAATATACGAAAACCACTTGGTTCATATATTTCATATAGCTCTTCAGTTGTTTGTAGTAAGAGGATGGGTCCCCTACCACTTACTTCACTTTGTTTGGGAGAACTCTAACAATTTTTTTCCCTGCATTTATAGCTACTTTTTATATTTTTGTCTGTTTTTGATTGACATATAATACTTGTACACACTTATGGGTTACAGTGTGATGTTTTAATACAGTTATACATTATGTATTAATAAAATCAAGGTATTTAGCATATCTATCACCTCATAATTTAACATTTATTTGTGGTAAGAACATTCCAGATCCTCTCTGCTTGCTGTTATGATATATTCAATACAGTATTGTTAGCCCTAATTACCCTACTGTGCAGCAAACACCAGAACTTATTTCTCCTCTTTTAACTGTAACTTTATATCCACTGACTTACTGCTCCTCTCTCCCTTCTCTCTCACCTCCAGCCTCTGGTAACCACTATTTACTCTCCCCTATGAAATTAGCTTCTGTAGAGTCCACAGATGAGTGAGGTCAGGTCCACAGATGAGTGAGGTCATGCACTATTTGTATTTCATGTAACATAATGTCCTTCGGGTTCATCCTGGTTGCTTCAAATGACAGGATTTCTTCTTTCTGGCTGAATAGTATTCCATTGTGTATAAATACCACATTTACTAATAATATTTTTAAAGTAATTTAATAAAATACTTTTTTTTTGCCAAATGAGAAATGAATTTCAAAATGTTATCTAGTCTAAAGAGTACTGCATAGATTCAATGATTGGGATGAGGTCACCAGACCAGAAGTTTTTGGTCTAGGCTTACACTAAGGAAAAATTACTTGTTTTTCCCCCTTACTCTCCTTGGTTTCCTTTCTCTCAGCCATAGACATTTAAAAGACTGGCATTTGAGTGAGGGAGGGGAAAATGGAAAGGCAACCATCCTTGCTGCCTCCAGCTTGGGTAAAAGCTTCCATCCTCATGTCTCCACTGGGCCATCAGAAGGGTGCAGGAAATGTGAGACAAATGAAGATCATGGATTTGTGATCTCAGACCACTGTGCACACATTTCCATCATGGCCCAGGTGTGGTGGGTGGTTGCGGTGACTCAAGGAGATGTAGAGGCCAGGTCCCTAGACTCTAGTTATCCCATACTGTCCCCTCTGGCCCACAGACATGGCCAAAATTGCTGGGAGGTCCATGTCAGGTAGATGAAGAAACAGGAGAAGTGACAACCACAGCTGGGGCCAGTGGTGGGCCCCGAGGCTTTGCTGGGAAGGGTCAGCCCGGTTCTTAGTGCTTGAACACTACCATGGAGCACAGGGCTGGAAGAGGCGTGCACGGCAGCCTTTCCACCTGGAGAGAGGATGCTAAATGCTCTACACCAGAGTCTCCCCAGCCAGCCTGGGAAATCACATTTACTTAAGATAGCACTTCCTGGGACAGGTTGTGGAACTATCTCAGCCTCACATTTTAAAAACTTGGAGTGTCCAAGTTTGTCCTGAGTGAGGTCTCCGTCCTGGTGAGTGGGCTGGTGGGAAAGAGCCAGCCCAGTGTCAGGAAAGGCTTTGTCTGGACTCTGGTCACATTCATTGGGCATTCGGATCCTTGGGATTGTACTGGTAGGGGTGGGGGATGGGCAAGAGAGGGCTATTAATTAATTCTAATTAGTGAGTAAAAAGTGTATATATTTATGGTGTAAAACATGATGCTTTGGTATATATATACACTATGGGATTGCAAAATCCAGTTATTCAACATAGGCATGACTTCACACACTTCACATACATCACAATGAACAATAGATCTTTTGAATTTATTATTTCCATCTGGCTGAAATGTTGTGACCCTTGGAACAACATCAACCCCATCCTCTCCATCCCTCAGCCTCTGGTAAGCACCACTCTGCTTTTTATTTCTGTGATTTTGACCTTTTTATGTTACATGTGTAAGTGAAATCGTGTGACCTTTGTCTTTTTGGACCCTGTTTATTTTGCTTCACTTAATGGCCTTCTAGTTTATCTATTTGGTTGCAAAGACAGAATTTCTTTCTTTTTAAAGGCCGTGTAGTATTCCCTTGTGGTCGTCTATCGTGGTTTCTTTCTCCACTCCTCGGATGATAGACACTTAGCTTGATGGCGCATAGTAACTTGTGAACAGGGCTGCGATGACCAGGAGCGAGCAGATGGCTCTCCCACCAACTGATTTCATACCCTTTGGATATACACCCAGGAGAGGGATTGCTGTTTTATATGGTAGTTCTATTTTTAATTTTTTTTTTTTTGGAATCTCCGTACAGTTTTCCACACAAGCTATATCAAAATACATTTTGCCCATAGTGTACAGAAAGGCTTCCCCTTCTCCACATCCTTGCCAACACTCATTACCTTTTGTCTTTTGGCAATTGCCAGTCTAGCAGGCGTAAAGTGACAGCTTACAGTGGTTTCATTTGCATGGGAGGGGGCTCTTTGAACTTGAGCCATGTCTCCTGCCACCCAAGTTTCTGGGCTCTTGGAAGCTGGTGGCCTCTGCTCCTCCAGGGCCGCCCCCCTCGCTTGGCAAAGGAACCGTCTCCCTGACAACTGATTATTTTGCTTCCTTCTCAACCATAGCGCTGAGGCTTCTGGTAAATTATTTTTAGAAAGCAAAGACTAGGCAGATGGGAGCTACCAGTCTGGTCACTGGGAACGGCTTCCTCCACTTCCCAATTTAGATGATGAGGTGGTCAGATTGGAATCAGCTCTTGGTGATCTCCCACACTGGGTTTCTGATATTTAAAGATATGGGTAAGTGTAGCCTTTGAATTCAGCCTTGTTACTTTAGCAGAAAACTCTTTCTACCGCAATAGACCATCTCTTGGTGGAGTTAAAACAAAAAAAA
Source organism: Geosciurus inauris (assembly GCA_004024805.1). Classification (NCBI taxonomy): domain Eukaryota; kingdom Metazoa; phylum Chordata; class Mammalia; order Rodentia; family Sciuridae; genus Geosciurus; species Geosciurus inauris. Next base: position 111,190 of record PVHX01002092.1, on the reverse strand, counting down.
AGTCTTCTCTCAAAACAGGAGCCCTCTAAGGAAAACCTGGGTACAGAGATGAGAGACAATTGCAGCTGAGTGTCCTCATTCTGCAGAAATAGAACCGGGGACTACTATTAGAGACTCTTCCCACCTACCCAGCGCTGCGGCAGGCGATGGTGGATTTTGCCAGACGAGAAATCTTAAATAGAGGGTTTTAGGGACATCCGAACTGCAGTGTCTCAACATGACATTTCGTTTGCTTGGAGAAACTGCTGTGACGGTTTGGTAAGTTTTCAAGATAAAGCAGCACTTGGATTATCACATTCCCAAATCATGACTAAGAAGATCCAGGCTGTCTAAATAAAAGGAAACAATCCTATTTAGTGGCCTCCAAATGTAATTAAACTGCTGAATCAGTAATTTCCTTAATGTGCGCATCTCATGCGTGACTAACACCTTTGTTGCTCCAATCAAAACATATTAAAGGAGAAAGAAGAAAACAAACAGAAAGAGAAGGAGATTCACAATGCACTCTTAAGAACCTAGTCTTGAACTCTGTATGTTTTATTACAAACTTGTACCCAAGTTGGAAATGACAAGGTTGGCTGAAGGCTTACCAGAATCCTGGAAAAGGAAGTAGGTTTTGCTCACTCACGGATCAAGGTGGGAAAGTCCCTAGTAAAAGGCCTATAATCCCAGCTGCTCAGGACGCTGGGGCAGGAGTTCGAGTTCAAGTTCGAGGCCAGCTTCTGCAACTTAGCTAGATCTTGTCTCAAAATAAAAAAATTAAAGAAAGGGCTGGGCTTGTAGCCCAGTGGTAGAGGGCTACTTTCTAGTACTGGGGTGGGCATGATAGCCTGGAAAAATCAAAGTCAAGAAGTGGAAGGATTTGTATTTGACCTTTTGCCATCTGGTTCCTCGGTTTGCACCGTACTAGTCATTATTTTTGGTGACAAGACCTCTGATGGGTCTTGGTTATCCCAAAGCCATGGAGTCATCCTCAGGGCTAGAAAGTGGGTGGGCATGCCTCTCTCTGAAGGTCAAGGAAATGGGGAAGTGAAGGTTAAGACAAAAGCAGCTCCCCCTGGGGGCTGTGGCTCTGAGGTTAGGCTGGGAAGAGCAGAGGTGAGGGGCAGCCCTCAGTCTAGGGCTCCACCGGCCCTTCCTAGTGCTCCCCAGCCTCCTCCCTGAGAGTGAGGCAAGTGCGCAGATTTCATTTCAGCAGGAGGGGAAAGGAAGAGCCAGGCTGTTTATTGGGCTCAGCTCATGAAAGGAGTCGGATATTGGCAGGAATTTCAAATTCTGACTGAGGAATCGAGCTATTTATGTTGAAAACATTTGAATGACTCCCCCTCCCCTCTTCTTCCACAATGCAGGGTGGGCACTCTTCCAGGGCTGCCTTTGCACCCAGCCAGCCTCCAAAAGCTGCCTGGCAGTCTCTCTGCCCAAACGGCAGTGTCTGGCTGAATAAGTGCCCCGGCAGAGCTCCCCGAGCGCTCAAGTTTAATACGCACTTGACCTCTTTGTCTTTCAGAAATGAGATTTATTGAGTTTGGATTCCAGTGCCCCCGGCCCCCACTAACATCTAATTAACCAGACCATACTTTGACTTCAAAAGTGCAGGAGAAAATGAGGAGATGTATTATGATGTTCTCTCTGTAGGAGCCCCCAGGGAGGGGCTGGGGAGTGGAGCCAGGGGTCTTTTGAAGTATCTGAGTTGGTGGTCTGTGGTTCTGCCAGAATGCAAGATAAGCAGGTCGGGCCTTCCTCTGTGGTTTCTTTTTTCCCCAATAAAGAGCGATTATCTTTCTTTCTGTTGTCATTGACTCTTTTTGGCCTGAATTTCCCAGGCTCTAAATCTGAGTTCCTTTGATGCAAGAGACAAGGGAGCAGACAAATACTTCCCCTGTCCCCTCTCTCCTTACCCCAATATTCTCCTACTACCTTGCCACTGGGGCTGAATTCCCACCATGAAAACCACCAGGGCACTGTGTCTAGAGCTCCATGGAAATATATCATGAGAGACAGGTAATGCAGTAATAATGCACCAGAAGCAAAATCACAACTCTTTGGAGTAGAGTTTGATTTAATTCCCCATTTTTAGGGGAAAGCTGCAAAGGTAGGGCAGAGAAAAAGATGAAATTTAGTGTTTCTTTAAAACAACCAAGAACTACAGCAGAAAACTTCTTTTGTATTCTTCTGCTTCTGGGGATCTTAATTTGGAAGATGAGGATCATGGCTTGCCCTTGAGAGACAGGGCTAGTTATTTCTGTAGCAGAAGAGGGTTTTTAGGACATGCTGAGACTTTAGCTACAGGGTATCATGGGGATAGTGCTGGCTGGGCCTGGGCAGGTCATGGCTATGGAACCTGAGTAAACACTACAGGGTACAAATAGGTGAAGGAGTGATCAGTTGGCTAAATGCAGTGGCCAGAGGGCTGTGGGCACCTTGTGCTTGATTTGGGTCATGTTGCTTTCCAAGAAGGCCTTATGAACCAAGGCAAGAGCAAAGTTGGGAACATGGGCATGAGGCCAAGGTTGTTTTGGAGATTTTAAATGAGATAGTATTGATGTATCACATGAATATCTAGTGGCTAGTATATGGTATGTGCTCAATAAATGGTACAGGTCAGCACTGTTGTTATCATTATGAATGAAGGGGAAGGAAACTTCTCAGAGCCTGAGTTAAGATGCTGAGAGTGGGAGTGGTGGAGAGAGAGGGAAAGGACAGGGCAGAGGTCAAGGACTCAGGGAAAATAGAGGTGACTCCCAGGTGAACACCAATGCCTAGGCTTGTGGGGGACTCAAGACCTGTGTGTCCTATGAAGCAAAGGGAGAGGTGCAGGGTATGCAGCCTGCTGTTTGCTTCCAACAAACTCCATGTGGTCAGGGATGGATTCTGACTTACAGTTGTGACCAAGGCACGTGGCTGGTAGCAGATGTTGGTGCCCTCCCCATATGTCCCAGCCATTCTCATTTTAAGATCACTTGACTTTCCATCCAACTGCTGCTGCTTTCTGCCTTTCTTTGCTTGAGGACTTGGGTTGAGGAAACCTCCTTAGTCCGTCTGAGTGAAAGTAGGCAAACAGCACCACAGGGAAAACAAGCTTTGACCTGTGCCTTTGACCTCTGAGTCGTTGTGTGAATACCCCAGCTCCCTTCGTCTCTGGAGGGATACCGCTGCAGCACAAACTGTAGACTGGATCTTAGAAGTTATTCCAGGAGGACTTGACAACAGACCCTGCTGTTCCCTTCCCTTCCCGGACTGACATTCACTCTCCTCTCCAGGCGTTTTCTCCTTCTGAACAGACTGCTAGCCCTGAAATCCTTATCTCAGAGTCTGCTTCTGGGGAGCCAGACTGAAACAGGCTCAATGGCTGGCTGATGATTAAATGCAGGAGCCTGGCCTACCCAGCATCCGCAGCTTGGCCCTTCTCACCTGTCATGTTATTCCAGAGGTCGCCAGTGCTCCTGGTGGGTGGCAAATGGGGCATTCACAGGCTCAGAGTCACACTCCCAGGCACCCCAGGGACCCAGGAACCTTAGGCTTCCAGCCTTTGCCTCCTTTGTTTTCTGTGTGACATTTTTTCCCCTAGCATGATCAAGTGGGGAAAGCAGGGTTTTCAGCTATACACCCCCATCCGGTCCGTCTGCCTGATGATTTATCTTGAATCAAGGAGAAGCCCCCCCTTCCCTACTGTTTTTCAGAGCCTGCCTCTCTCCATCTTTCATTCTTAATGATTCTTTAATGGAATCAGTCAAGAAACACACCAGACCTTTGTAGCTTTATCTCCAAGAAAGGCTGAGGAGATGGGATAACAATGCCTGTCATGCAAAACACAAACAGCCACATGCAGAGAGGCGACCTGACTGGACAGATAGGATCTGGGTGTCTGGGGAATCCAGGCTGCTGTGGAGCCCTTCTTCAGAGAAACTTGTTAAACAGTCTCCAAGTCTGGTGCAATTAGATGACAACATTTATTTGCAAATAGGATGGGTGATGGTGACAGCACTATAATTTATGTCTTCAATAAGTGGCTCATGCCCCGGTGTCAACATGGATCCACTGCCGTTCAATCTCACCCCCAGTTTTCACAATTTTGCATTTATATTGGGGATGTAAGTGACAAAATAGAGCATGTGACAGTCCAGGGTGTTGTCGGGTGTCCTTCTCAGATTGCCAACCAGGCTGGCTTTTGATAACATAATTACTCCATTTTGTGTGAGTTTCTTGCTTATCTTGTGGCAAATTGGGCCATATTGGGGCTGTCTCGAGCACTTCTCCTCATGCATTTGCAGAGGGAAGGAGCAGGTAGTTAATGCTTTGTTGCTTTGTAGGAGTAAATTTCCCAACAAGGCAAGGAATGTTCTGGAACCTCTGGGCTGACAGAAACTTCCAAATCCCTCTTATTCCTCTCACACTCCAATGGTCAATTACCTCCCTGGCATTGCTATCTGATGTCATCCAGAAGGATGACATATTCCTTTTAGAGGGAACATGTAACTTACTGTCTAAACTGGAATCTTTTGGGGTACGAGAAGGGTCACTATTGTTACTCCGAGATATCAATTTGTCAAATGTGGGCAGAAAAGCATGTTACCTTCTGTGCTTGTATATCCCCAGTGATGGGGAACTTCTTTAACCCCACAAAGTACATGTGCCAAAAATCTATGAAAACCCTCACACTCAGACTTCTCTTAATTAAGAAGACAGGGATGTTGACGCCTTGCTTTTCTTTTCAATACGATCTTGAATGTCTTAGCTAGCATAATGAGAGAAGAATATAAAGCAAGAGCCATCTAGTTCTTATTGGGAAAAAAAAACCCAAATTTCCATTTTCATGGATGATTATGATTATCCACAGATTGTCCAAAGGGGAACTTCTTTAACCCTACAAAGTACATGTGCCAAAAATCTATGAAAACCCTCACACTCACACTTCCCTTAATTAAGAAGACAGGGATGTTGATTCCTTGCTTTTCTTTTCAATACGATCTTGAATGTCTTAGCTAGCATAATGAGAGAAGAATATAAAGCAAGAGGCATCTAGTTCTTATTGGGAAAAAAAACCCCAAATTTCCATTTTCATGGATGATTATGATTATCCACAGAGAAAACCCAGGAGACCCTTAAAATAATAATTAGAATTAATAAGAGAGTTTATTAAGTTTGTTGGCTATAAGATCACCATACAAGTCAATTACATTCTATACATCAGTGACAAGCCATTAAAAACACTGTCTATAATAGTAACAAAAATGTAACATGCTTAGGGATAAACATAATGAAAGCTGTGTATGACTTCTACGGGAGAACATTATAATACTTAAAGAAAACCTAACTAAACCCAGAGATATACCATGTTCAAAAATATGTGGACTTAGTATTGAAAAGATGTTGGTTCTTCCAAAATCGGTTTTGTCAGTTTGATACAATTCCAATAAAAGTGCTAACAAGGTTATTTTGGAACTTCATAGACCTTTTCTAAATTGGATGTAAAATAACCAAAGGCTGAGAATAACTAGGACATTTTGGAGTAGAATATGGTGGGGATTCAGTCTATCAGGCGCCAAGACTTATTATAAAGGCATGCTAATGGAGGAGGTATAATATTTTTGTGGGGATAGACAAATAGAGGAATAGAAGAGAGAAGCCAGACATATACAAACCTCCTAGGACAGGGATAACCTAGCCTATGTCAGTCAGTATGGGGACAATTAATTATCCATATTGGAAAAGAATCATATTGTCAACTCATGCACAAAAATAAATTCCAGGTGGACTGAACACCTAAAAACAAAAAGCAAAACATGCGAACTTTTAGATGAAGATTAAGAAGGATTACGTCTATGATCTCAGTGCAGAAAATCTTTAATTTTTTTCAACTTTAGGTACAGACAATTGGATTAATTATAATCCTTGGTTTGCCCTGGCTTGTTTGTATCTGTCATATGTAGATATTATTAACAATGCAGTAAGTACCTATGGATCTGCCACTCAAAAACTAGAGTTTCGAATCAATAATCCACATCTAAAAGTGAGGCCCACAACACCCCTTCCCTTGACTCGGCAACATGAGGAAACTATTGCTCTAGTCATGAGCACGTTGTTCTATTTTCTTTTCATATTGTTTTATTACATATAACTTGTCCTAAAAGTTTATACTTTCAATTTAGTTATTTTTTAACTTTACAAAAAGGGAACTATGTTATTTTTAATCCTCTGGGAGTTCCTTTATTCACTTGGAATGATTTTGTTGATTCTTCCATGTTATTGCATCTCACTGTTATTAATTTTTCACCACTTCATGATTTTTCATGTGTGAGTCTACCATGGTTTGTTTATCTGCACTTGAGTGATGGGCGGGTGCTTGTTTTCAGTATGTTTGCTTTTATGAACCATGAAGCCGGCTGCTTTGAGTATTTTTGTACAGTCTCTTCTTCTACATATGTGAGAGCTTATCTTGGGTATTTTTAAGGATAGGGAAAGATTTCTTAACAAGATAAAAAGGAGTGTTGATTATACAAAAGTCTAGAAAACTTCACTTTATTAAAATTAAGAACTGGGCTGAGGCAGTGGCTCAGTGGTAGGGCGCTTGACTAGCACTGGGTTCGATTCTCAGCACCACATAAAAATAAATGAAAAAAAAATTTAAAAAAGGGTCCAGCAACAACTAAAAAAATATTTAAAAAAAATAAGAACTTTCGTTCTTCCATTGAAACCTTAAAATGAAAGGACAAATGATAAACTAGGGGCACTAGATAATACAATATTCTATACATCAACAGCAACTACTTGTAATATCCCTAGTCTAAAGAGGATGAGTAATAAGAATATAGAATAATGCTTATAAATAAAAATAAAATTATGACCAAGTTATTGGTCATGGCTAAGAGACATAAATTGACATTTTCCATATAAAAGCTATATAGAGGACTAATAAACACACAAAGAAATGTTTAATGGAATCAATGATCTGGTTGGGATGGCTGAGGCAGGAGGATCATGAGTTCAAAGCCAGCCTCAGCAACTCAGCGAGGCTCTAAGCAACTCAGCGAGAGAAAGAAAAAAAAAAAAAAAAAAAAAAAAAAAAAAGAGCTGGGGATGTAGCTCAGCTCAAACCAAAACAACAAAAACAAAAACCTAAAGCAAAACTATCAGGGATCTTGGAAATGCAAATTAAGACCCCAATGGGATATCACTCCTATCCATTCAACTGGCAAAAATTAAAAGTATGAAAATATCTCGTATTGGAAGGGATCTGGGTCTGCAATCTCTCTGAGGCATTTGCCTTGTTGGTCTAAAGACTTGGGAAAGCGTTTTGTCTTTTCTTCTAAACCTGGTCATTTATATATGTACCCTGCAACGCCATTCCTAGGATAGATTATTCCACAAGACACGAAATCACAAACCATAAAATGTCTATAACTTTTATTAATAAACATTTATTTTCAATCTCTTTTATCAAAAGATACTATCAAAAAGTGAAATGTCAACAGAATGGCAGGAAATTCTTGCAATTGTATTACCACCAAAAAATTTGTGTCCCAAATATGAAAAAACAAAAAAAAAACAAAAAGCTTCCAAAAACTAACTAGAAAGAGGCAAACACCATCTGGACAAGCGGGCAAAAGGTATGCAGAGCAAGTTATGGAAGAACACAAATGGCTAATAAATACTGCTCAGCCTCACTGGTGAGCAGGAAAAATACAAATGAAAACTCTAAGATTCTAATGTGTGTTCACTGGACCAACAACAACAAAAAGGGTGCAGGACCAAATGGAGTTTTGAACTTGGTCCTATGGAACTATTTTACATTGCTGTTGGGAATGTAAGCTAGCAAAACCAATTAGGAGGAAAATTTTTGAATTTCCAGAGAACTTGAACAGGCATACATATCCTTCAATGTAAACTCTAGAAATTTTTTTACTTACATTCCCAGTGCACAAGAAGATTCATGACCACAGTTTTTAATGGTCTCAAATTGAAAAAACTTAATGTTCATCAACAGGAGGATGAATAAATTATCTGAATAACAGTCCTAATGGAATATTATACAACAGGAGTCAGCAAACTCTTTCCATAAATAGTTGGATTTATAAATATTTTAGTCTTTGCTGGCTGTATGGGCTTTGCAATAGCTATTGGCTTCTACCGCTGTAGTAGGAAAGTAGCCACAGACAATACTTAAATGAATGAGCTTGGATGTATTCCAATAACTTTATTTACAAAAGAGGTGGCCAACTGGATTTGGTCCAAGGGCCAATGTCTACTTTGATAAAGTGACACTTATCAACACAGAGGATATTGATCTCACTAATAAGAAGTTGAGTGAAAAAGTCAGTTGCAAAAGAAAATATATATATATGCTACCTCTCATGGATGGAATGTCTGTTACTTCCAAATTTCATACACTGAAGCTCTATCCTTTAACGTGATGGTATTAGGAGGTAGAAATTTTGGAGGGTACTTAGAATTAAATGAGGTTGTGAGGGTGGAGCCCTCATAAATGGGATTAGTGCCCTTTTAAGAGTCAGGTCTTTCTGTCAGGTGAGGAGGCAAACAGAAGTCAGTAATCTGCTATCTAGAAGGAGTGTCTTCACCAGAACCTGACACTGCTGGCACCTTGATCTTGGACTTCCAGCCTCTGGAACTATATGCCACTCACTCTATGATACTTTGTTATAACAGCCTGAACTGATGAAGACAATACCATTCACATCAATGTTTAAAACATGCAAAAAATACCTAATATTACTCAAGGCACAGAAGTTATATAGTAAAATATGAAAAAAGGCATGAGAAATGATAAACATGAAATCCATAATCCAGGTTACATCTTGGGAGTGTGAGCCAGCTTAGATGTAATTGAGGTGGAGACCTGGGAACTGCAGCTATTTTCGTAAGGTTTGATTTCTTAAGCAGGATGGAAGGTGCACTGGGGGATTGCTGTAGTATTTCCTTATACCTTTTTGCATCTTAAATGTTGCATAATGTATTTAAAAATAACACAAAATGAAAGAGCTTTCAAAAGAGGGGGATGGCCTCCCCATTGTGTGATGCCATGTCATTTTATGATGTGTCCACATGTCTACTTAGATCACCTCCCTGTTCGCACTCAGGAAACCTAGCTCAGAGCCTCCAGGAGGGAGAACCTTTACAGCAGGAAGCAGAGAGAACTTTCTGTGGATGGTTTCTCTTATATTTCCTGGACCTCCTGCTGCTTTTTGCCCACACCAGTGTCAGCTGGTTTGAGAGGTCTGTGAAGCCAAGGCAGATTTGAGGATGACTGGATGTGAATGGATGGCACCCTCTCTCAAGACAAAAATTTGTACCCCTGGAGGTTGTCACTGGACCTTCTGGGTACTCCCTAGCATCACTATCTGGTGGACAATGTCATGACTGGAGATCCAAGTCCCTTTATCTTTGGGAAAGTTGTTTGGACACTCTAAGCCAGTTTTCTCATCTGTAACTCAGGAATTATGTCTCTCCTTCATGTTGCTCTTTGTGACCACAAAGAGAGATAATTGTAAAGAAGCCAGCCTTTCCTGAACCTGAAGGTGTGAAGACAGGTGGATATAACTTACATTCCCTTCAGATATATGCAGTCAGAGAAAACTGGTTCTTTCTTCCCTTTTAGGTCATTGCAATATGTTGTTGCATTATATTTAATATTCTCCTTCTTCCAGATTCCTCTGCTGGTACAGGTACTTATAAAATGCCATTGAAAGAAAGGGGTGGGGCACAAAATTTAATCATGTTTCTTTCAGAGCTTTCTGTATTGGACAGGGTTTGCTTTATCTCTGCTTCTATAACAGTTCTTTCTATTTTTCTCCATTGTAAATGAGGTCTTTTCCTTTTTTTCTGAATTGCTGTGCTTTTGTGATGATTGGTCCCATAAACCTATAATGATGGGATCATAGTATCAGAGGAATCTTATATGCTACCTCCCATTGAAGGAATCCTTCCTGAGACCTATAGTAAAGGTGAGTGTTGGTCTCAGATTGCTGCTGGTGATGGGGAACTCACTACCTACACAGGAAGCAAGATTTTGAATTTACTTTCACAGGTCTGGGGAGCAAGCAGGCCAGCTCTCCCACTAAATGGCTGAGCAAGCTAAAGCAAAAATTGTCACTTTTCTATGCCTTATTTTTCTTATCTGCAGAATGAGATCATTCCAATATTTTTATCTCCATCATAAAATTGTTATAAGGGTTACATGAGAATTTGTACATAACAAGGGCTCATGTAGTTTACCCCTTGCAATCACCGATGAGCTATTTGTCCACAGAGGAAAGTGTTGTGATTTGAATATGAAGTGACTCCTGGAAAGCTCACATGTTTAAAGCGTGGTCCCCAGTACAGCAAGGTTCAGAGGTGGGGCTTTAACGATAAGATTGAATGATGAAAGCTGTAACCTCATTAGTGAATTAATCCATTTGATGGATTAATAATTTGAATGCACTACTGGGTGGTAAATGTAGGCAGGTGGGGTGTGGCTGGAGAAAGCAGATCACTAGGGCCATGGCCTGGGGCTCTATCTGTTTCTGGTCTCTCTCTCTCTGCATCCTGGCTGTAGCAGCTTTTCTCCATCATGCCTTTCTGCACTGATGTTCTGCATTGTTTCCATCTAGAGTAATGGAGTGAGCCGGCCATGGATGGAACCTCTGAAACTACAATCCCTCAATAGACTCTTCCTCCACTAAGCAGTTCTTGTCAGGCAGAGCTGTACCCAAGCCCAAGCCTCTAGGCTTCCATTTCGTGTGCACCATTTCGCCTTCCCCCAGTAGGAAGGATTGTTGTTTGCCCAGGGAGATGAACACTGAACTAGCGGGTCATAGTTCCATTTTGAAATGCTGGTAATTAAAAGCTACAGCACTCAGCCCCCAAATTACCATGAGTCTTCTAAATAGTCTTTGGAAGAGACGGATGGGTCTGTCATGTTCCCTCCTCACATATGGAATATGATGGCAGGCGTGCTGGAGAGACTGGGCTGCCTCCAACAGTGAGGTGCAGGCTTGATGAGGCTACTAATTAGGGGCTCAGTTTCTTGGGGAGCTTAAAAATAACACACCCAGCCCATTGACAGGGTTTTAAAATAAACTTCCTTCTTAATTGCTGCTGCACAGAGGAATGTCTGGTTTCTGTCACACACACACACACACACACACACACACACACACACGAAGCCTACACTTCTCTTCCTCCTCCCCAATATTTTTCTCTTTTTCTACCCCAGTTTAAAAACAAAAGCCACCGTCATTTTGCTATGGAAATGTGAGACGGTTGTTGGAGTATTACAATGGCTGAGCATGCTGTATCGCTTCTCTCTGGATACCCTCCCAGCTCCCAGCACATGGAAGACACCAGACTAAATGCCTTTTGAATTGAGACACCAAAGTGCCAAGATGAGTGCCAGTTCTTCTTTCTAAGACGAGGTAAGCCTAGGAACTTTTGGTGGTGAGGAAATTACTTTTTCCTAATTTTATTTAAAATTTGGTTTCTTTCTGGGTATAAGAAAAGTAAATGTGTTAATTGTTAATGGGGGTAGGGGGAGGAAATTACCTAAAAGCATGGGGCAAAAACTGGAAATTGTCCTAAGTCCCATAATCAAAGATCCCTCATGTTCACAGTATAGGCCATGAAAGATCTAGTGATCTTTATTAAGGTCGCCAAGACAGGACACTAATAATCCTAATAATGCTAAGAGGAAGCATTCATAGCACCATAAACCAAACCTTTTCTAAACATCTTATTCATTCTTACATCATTTAATTAGCTCAGGACTTCTGCTTGTATTGTTTCCATTTTGTCGATAAGTGGTACCCTGTGCTCTTTACCATGCCAAGTTGAATGTGGGGTTTTGAAGTCATCCTTTTAGTACGTCATGCCTTGTGTATTTTGTCTCATACATTTGACTTGATAAAACAAGCATTTGTAAACAAGGTGCCAATAGGTTTTGGGTCCTATAACTGACAGTGTGAACGGGTGTGCATGTGGCTTACACACTCTGTGAACTCTGCTGCACTCCAATGAATGCTTGCACCAATGATGTATAAGGTGCTTACATGATCCCTTGGGTTTGAGTATTGAAGTTCTTACTGTGGAAGCCCTAACTCTCCTTGGGATGGCATTTGAGTCTTTGAGTACTCAAAGACTACTCATCTGAGTAATGAGGCTCAGATGAGGCTAATAATTCAGTCCTTCATGATGACATTAGTGCCCTTAAAGGAAGAAACAGCAGAGGGTTTGCATTTTCTATTTTCTGGCCATGTGAAGACACAGAGAAGGGCCCGTCAGGAAGACAGCCCTCACCAGAAACCAACTATACTAGCATATTGATCTCAGATGTCTAGCTTCCAGAGCTGTGATAAAATACATTTCTGCTGTTTAAGTCACATGTCTATGCTGTTTTGTCTGGCAGCCCAAGTGGATTAAGCTTGAGATGGGGACTGAGAGACCATCGCTGTTTTCAACAAGAATGGATTGATGGAAGAAGCAAGGACCAAAATGCAACTTTAGGAATCAGAGCCGGGGGGTCTGTCATCGGGTGTGATGATTTGTTTTGGAAGCTTCCAGACCCTCAAAAAGCTGGCACCTGTTTTCCATTGATTTTTACACCTGCAAATCCATTTTCGTCCTCCAGAGGATGTGGGGAAACTTGGGGGTCCTGGACCACAGCCTGAGGATCTGGGTAGGGAACATCCTGGAATTCTCTAATGCTTCCATGGAGAGGGCTCAGGAACCAGAGTTAGTCCCCTTGCCTGAGTTCACAGCTGGGGAAACTGAGACCTGGAGAAGGGAACTCAACAGGGGCTGCATGGAGACTTGGAGGCAGAGTCGGGGTGACAGCCCAAGTCAACTGGTACTAGTTCAGGCCTTTTGCACAACTCTGGGTGACGAAGAGTTGGGGCACTGGAGAGGAGGTTTCCCCAATCCATCTACCCTCTTCAGTTCCTTGTTTATCATGAAGCCTTTCAGCCTTTGTGCTATACCAAGTCATTTATTAAATTGCCTTGGGGTAGAAACTGCCAAGATTGGGACATAGTCTGTCTGTCCAACGTTTCCTGATTCCAACAAAATTGGGAGATCCACAAATTGCATGGCCTTCTGTAACAGATGTGGGAGAGATGATTTTGCCTGGTGGAGAACTGAATTAGGGAAGGCTTTTTGGGGAGATGGTGCTGGAGTTTGAATCAAGGATGAGCCTGCATGGTCAGGGTGTCTGGGGACAGGGAGAACAGCAGGGGTAGTCTGGGGTGAATGGGGCGGGAGGGTTGGGTATGGGAAGGTGGCTGTACCACGGTGGGAAGGGTACTCTGTGCCATAACAGAGATGGATGTTTTCCTCTGTGGGCAACCAAGAGCCACAGCAGAGTGTGGCTAAGAAACCCTACTCTCTCCGTGTGTCTGTCCCAAGGGGATGTCCCTGCTGGCATTTGGAAAACAATCAGTTAATGGTTTGAGTGCTTCTCCCCACCCTCGCTAACTTCTCCATGACACGTTGGGCCATAATTCTCCCTAATAAAATAATATGAAGCTCAATTATGCTCCTGTTCCCATGTTCCTGGACTTCATTAAGCACAGAGGGATTAAAAACTTGTATAAATTAATCAATGTAGCATAATCCTAAAAATTAGAAGATGAGTCCTTGAGGAAGTAATGTAATACGGGCTTTTTAATTAGCAGGGCCCCTGAGATTCATTGCTCTTGCCTGCAAGTCTCCTGTTTATGAATCGCTTTATCCTTTGAAGGGGAAGGCCCTACAGACTCCCGGGCCTGTGGTAAGGAAATGGCAAAAGCTGTACTAATTCCCTGGCTGGTGCCCTCCTCAGAGCCAGAGCAGAATGACCGAGCTGGCCTTAGTTTTCTTTCTTCCCTAAGAACAGTTAACTTTGAAAGGAAAGTCAGAAAGAAGGATCCAGGAGGGAAACAAGCTACTTTGATTCTTCTTACTAGACATGTGATGGTAAAACATAGATTTTGGACTCACGCAGATCTGGATTTGAAGCTCTGCTACTCACTGGCTTTGTGAAAGTGGGCGGGTCACCTGACCTCTTAAATTCTCCATTTCCTCATCTGTTCCAGGTCTTTGGGAATTGCCTCTTGAAGTCAGGTGAGAACTCTCTACAGCCCCATAGGCTTCCCCAGAAATCTCTCTCCTTTCTAGCATGGGACAAATAGCTTCTTGTCCAACTATGGGGGAATCTACCTGGGTCTGCCATGACTTCTCGCCTACTTGGGCTTGGCAACTATTTTTTTTCCTTAATACTTCTCTCTTCTCAACTTAGCCCCTCCTTCCCAGCAAACTCGGGTGACATCTAGCCCTTCTATCCTACCAAAACCAGAAATAGCCCCTTCTTGACCCCTCCCCATTTGCTGCGCATGGCCTCCTCTCTGTCTAGCAATTTTCTCTGGCCTCACAGTCCCATACCTCAGTCACTAGAATTTGGCTTTCCTCCCTATGCAACACTGACATTATCCTCATTAGGAGTTCTGGAACTCCTAACTTGAGCTCCTGGAACCTGTGTATTCAAATGACCTTTCCCTTCCCTCTTGGCCCTTTCGATGCTCCTTGAAATTTTCCCTCTTATATTCCATGAATGTTGGTATTTCTCAGACTTCTCTGCACCCCACTAAGGGGTTTCTCATCCAGTCTAGAGTTCCTGAATATTACTTATGCCTGGCATGGGTTTCTCTGGCTCTGTCCTCTCCACTCTGCCCCGGATTTACCATTCAGATGATCATTGGTCAGTCAGTCTACTTTGACATTTTGTAGGCCTTTAAACTCAATGTGTTCATGACAAAGCCGTTCACAAGGATTTCAGTACGGATAATGGCATAATTATCTACCCAATGATCTAGAATCCTCCCATTCTTTCATAGGAGCAAGGACTCAGTATCTTGGTGCCCATCCCTTCCCCGAGCGTAATACAGGACTGGAGGCAAAGCCCTTGGTGAACATTTCATGTTGGATAGGCAGCTCCCTTGACTTCATTTCCCATAATTTTTTTTTTTTACGTAGATCATGGATGAGAGCTTGCTAGCTTTGAGTCGACCTTGCCTAATGGCTTCACCCAAAATTGAGGCTGACACTGACCTTGATCCAGGAAATAGCATCTCTGGACTCCTGTTTGGACTTCCAACCAGGGTCCCTTCATTCCCTGACTTTTTCATGTTCTCTGATTTTACAAAGGCCCTCTAGACTAAGAACCACCAAGTCCCATAGAGTGAATGGAGAGAGAAAGAGGACTCCATTCTGTATGGGGGAATTTCAGAATCCAAGCTGTGCCACCTGATGTCAGCTCCAAGTGGGGACAGGTTTCCTTGGTGACCAAGGGCATGGCCACTGGTGTGTTGCATCCACTTTGGCCCTATTCCTCTGCCTGCCTGGTCCCTCCAGGACGTTGCTGTCTCGGAGGTAAGTAGCAGTACAATCACTCACACCTACAAGGAGGAAGCTCCACCCCCTGTTCTCTGCTGCCATCTATTTTTATCCTGGCTCATTTACCCTATGTGTGTTTGGAAAACATAGACACATACACACAATAGCAGTGCTGCCAAAATTTATACCTCCTCTGCTTAACAGGATTTTCCGTTGAAGGCTGGTGCTCTTGGAGAGCTGAGGCTGCCTCTGGATGGGCTGAAGATCTGGTGAGGAGCCAGGGCCAGGTGCTCCTCGCTGAGCAGTTTCTTCCCCATTGGATGTCTAGAGGACACAAAACAGGGCCCCTTGGATCTTGCACCCCATTGCTGGTGAGCCCCTCCTTCAATTCCTCTTCTATCTCTTGGGGGTGTGGCCTCTGCTCTTTGTCTGAGCTGGAGAAGCAGACCTTTCCTTGAAGAAGACATGGGTCTCCTTGATCCCATAGTTGCCTCCCCTCTATGGATGTCATTCTGTTGACCAGCAGTGAAGTATGGATGTGGGACACTGGATCAGGAGCTAGGAGCAGTCAAGTCTTATCTCTGCAGATGAACCTGTCTGCCTTTGCCTAACAGCTCTGATTGCTGTGAGGGTCTTCTTTCCACAGAGACTTGGTTGACCTCTCCTTAACTTTCTAAATTAAGAACTAGGGTAAATGTCTCTAGTTCTGTCTTTTGGGGACCTGAAGAACAATAGACTTGGGACCTTTCCCATTCTTTCCCAAAGTAGGACTGCTCCATGAATTGTGAGGCAGATTCCTGGAATGCAGAGAGCTGGAATGCAGGGAACAGCCTGGGGACACGAGGGAGATTCTAAAAAGATGTTCTTCAAATACTGGCTTCCTTCTGCCACCACTGTACATATACGTATGCACGCATGCCTGTGCACACTCACACAAACACATGTGCACATACACACAAGTGGTTATAACTGGTTGCTGTACCTCAGAAAAGCCAATCCACTAATACCGAGCCCTGGTGTCATGCACACAAATAATGGTGTAACCCTAAATCAACCTGCAGAGCCTAGTCCTGGGTTCACAATAGTTTGCAGAGCCTGGCCTGACAGCCCAGCTGCCATATATTTTTATTTTTTAGTAAAAAATAGAAATAGCAATGCCATTATGAAACTCTAATGCTCAAAGGACAGAACAGGCAGAAACAGCTTATTGTTTAGCTTTGAAAATATGAAACAGTGGTTCCCAATTGTTTTATAGAAGGTTGTAGAATTCAGTTTCAAAACAAGAATCCCTTGCAGGCCTATTCCATGTGTACAATGTGGAAAAGTGAGGCGAACAGTCCAGGGTGGAGATGGGGCTGTGGGTTCTGCCTGCCTGCTCTTCTCTGCCTCCAGCACTTTAGGAACTCTCTGAAGCATGCGTGGAAATCACTAACCCGAGAATCAAGCCAGTCCATTTCCTCCCAGGGTTCCACCCCAAGGTTCCAAGTCCTGAGCCCAGGTGACTCTTTAGCATCATAGCAGTTGATGAAGAAGAAACCATTGGTCCTGTTTCAGATGGAAAAAGAAGAGGCGGTCTGGACCCAGGTTCCCGAGTGGCCCACTAGGATGTCCTCTATCACAGATGTGGGGAGAGTAAGGCCATGTTGAGTGCACTCACAGAAATATGGAGAGTTCCACTGAGCCCCAACTCTGGGGTGGGGTCCTGAGTCTGGGCCATTTCACAACCTCTTCATTTTTACCTCTCTCTTGTTCCCGAGGTAATCTACTGCCTTGCTTTCTCACCATGGAGAACCACCATCTCCTCAGCAATTGCCAGAATGAAATTTGTTTTGGAAACTTTGCAGCTATAGAGTAGCTATAAACTAACTCCTTTAGTTTTCCCCAGATTTACAAGGATGCCTTCTGAAATTTTGGCATTTGCTTTATCTACTGATGTCAGTCAAAGAGAGTCATTGTGGATCTTGCACATATGCCAGGGCCTCTTACAGTTAGACAATGTCTTTCTGGAATCCTTGAGTTAAACACAGTAGAAAGAGGTTGGGGTTAGGTGACACATGTGAGGGTAAAGGCTGGTCTTGTGTCATGTGTGTCAGCATGAGAGATCCATTGTGAATGTTTCCATAAAGTGTATGCTGATATCTTTCTTTGCTCATTGCAACATGTTTCTGCCCCTTTCATCATCACGAGGGGAACCCAGTGCATCTGCAGGGATGGGGTCAGTTTATTACTGTGATGGGCCCATAATTCTTTGAAGCTGGTCCTCAGAATTTTCCTTCAATTTCCTTCTGGTAAGAATCTGGCATTTTATGGACCCCTTGGAAGCATTCAGGCTTTGCCCAAAATCTTAGTGAGGGGTTAATTTTGGGGGTTGGGGGAAAGTTCTCCATGTGCAGGATCAACAAAACAGCACTCTACCTAAACTAAGTAGACCCTATGTGTTAAGTAAGAAGTGTGTTCTAAGACACCAAGGGAGGCTGATACACATTGGAAATGCATTTGGAAGAGAGGTGGGCCTTTTCGTATGGGGAGATTGAAGAACAAGAGTAAACTGGGGCGATTTCAGCTCCATATTTCTACTACTCATTTATCCAGAGAATCCTGTATATATATCCCCCCACCCTGGCCTGGTAAAAAACACCTTTAATTGATAACTGGGAACATCAAGGAGTGGGGACTTCTTCTGAGTTCATGGATAGGTGACCCAAGGTGCCAGCACCCACAGAAGATCAGGTGATCAGGTGGGAACATCAGTATAGGTTGCAGAGGCCGTGTGTCCATTCTTCCTCTTTCTATGGCTCCTATTGATGCCCTTGAACCTTGTTAGGAGATGTAGGTTTCTATCTTAATGGGAGGATTGCTAATCTGGAGAAAACTGGGTAGGAAAGTCATGGGAGAAAGATAGAATTTTGACATCACTAACTATGGTCCCAATTTTCTCCTTAGAGCTGGGCTTCAGGTAGTCTCTAGGTATCTCTGTTCAGGTGGGCAGCTTGGGATTAAGAAATAATTCCAAACTGTTGAAGGTGAGGCATGTCTTTATTTCATTACATGACCCTGGAGACCTCAGAGGCCTCAGATGCTTATGAAGCCCCTGTCATGGTTATTTTGGGCTCTGGCCTCAAACTCTTAGACATGGGACCCGCGTGGGTGTGGATGCTTTCTTTTGCTGAAAAGAGAGGCAGTTATATGTGCTTTGCTTTCTGCCCCATGAATGTCATTCTGGCCATGGCTTCACAGAGGAGATGACCCTTGAGTTGTACCTTCAAGGAAGAGGTTTCCATGGAGAGAATGGTGTAGGGTACCTGGCAGAGGTCTAGCGTGTACAAAGGCAGAGGACATACTGAACCCTGACCACTCTCTTCTGTGTTAGACACCAAGGCTGGCTGTGATGACTGAATTGGGGCCTCCCTGATATCCCCTTTCTGTTCCGAGGCGTTCCTTGTTATGCTGCAGCTCTCATCTGCTCTAGCAGCCTGTCCTCTGCTGTGGGTTCTCCCCTCCCAGGAGGTCCCCAACTCCCATGTTGCAGGCCTGGTGAATTGTCTGACTCCCTCATCACCAGCAGAAGGCTCATTTTCAAGGTTGAGGACTGAAGTGAGTCCTGGAGCTTGTAAGAACAAAAACCTGTGAAGTAAATCTTCCAAAAAATAAAAATAAAAAAGAAGATTGGGGTACAATGTTGTCAATCTCAAGTAAGCATAATGCTATAAGAATTTTCAGGGAGACAGTGTCCAGAGTTTTCTCTAAGTTCTTTTTAAAAAATTCTTTTTAAAATTGGTATATATTAATTATACAGCATAATGGATTTTATTGTGGAATATTTGCTCATGCATATAGCATAAGTCAACCAATTTCACTCTCTGTTACCTCTTTTTACCCTGCCTCACACTCCCATCTCCTTCCTCTACTAATAGTGTCCCTTCTATATTCAACATGTCCCTTTTCTTTCCTTCCTCTAGATTCCTTATATGAGAGAAAACATGTGATACTTGTCTTTCTGAGTCTGACTTATTTCACTTAATGTGATGATCTCCAATTATTATGGTTTGGGTGTGAGGTGTCCCCTAAAAGCTCATGTGTAAGACAATGCAAGATGGTTCAGAGGAGAAATGATTGGGTCGTGAGAGTCTTAACCCAATTAGTGAATTAATCTCCTGATTAGGATTAACTGAGTGGTAACTGAAGTGGTAGGGTGTGGCTGGAGGAAGTGGGAATTGGGAGCGTGGCTTCGGGGTATATATTTGTATCTGGCAGGTGGAGACTCTCTGCTTGCTGATCACCATGATGTGAGATGCTTTCCTTTGATCCCACCATGATGTTTAGCCTCACCTCAAGCCCGGAGGAATGGAACCTGCTGTCTATGGATTGAGACCTTTGAAACTGTAAGCCTCCAAATAAACTTTTCCTCCTCTGTTTTGGTGGTATCTTTTAGTCACAGCAGCAAAGAAAGCTTTCTAAAACACCAATTCCATCTTCTTTTCTGCAAAAGACATAATTTTGTTCTTCTTTAGGTTGGATAATACTCCATTCATTGTGTATTTAAGAATGTATATCCATTCATCTGTTGATGAGCACCAAGGCTGATTCCATGACTTGGCTATTGTGAATTGTGCCACAATAACAATGGTGTACAGGTATTTCTAAAGTATGCTGACTTCAATTGTTTTGGATAAATACCGAAGAGTGGTAAACTGGATCATTTGGTAGTTCTATTTTTTGTTTCTGAAGGAACTTCTATACTGATTTCCATAGTGACTGTACTGATTTGCATTCCTACAAATGGTGTGTAAGTGTTCCTTTTACCCCACATCACAGACAGCATTTATTATTATTTGTCTTTTTGATGGTTTTCATTCTGACTGGGGTGAGATGGAATCTAAGGTAGTTTTGATTTGCATTTCCTTGATAACTAAAGATACTGAAAATTTTTTCATGTAATCTTTTGCCATTTATACTTCCTTTTTAGAGAAGTGTCTGTTCAGTTCATTTGCCTTTTTACTGAATGGATTATTTGTTTATTTTTTGTGTGCATATGTAATAATTTTTGAGTTCTTTGTATATTCTAGATATTAATTCTCTGTCAGAGGAGTAGATTTTTTTTTCTGATTCTGCAGACTGTCTTTTCACTCTTATAATTGTTTTCCTCGATGTACAGGAACTGTAATTTGGTGCCATTCCATTTAGTAATTCTTGCTATTATTTCCTGAGCTGTACTATAGGATTCCTTTTCAGGAAGTCATTGCCAGTGCCTATATCTTGAAGTGTTTTCCCTATGTTTTATTTTAGCAGTTTTGAAGTTTCAGGTCTTATATTTGGGTCTTTCATTCATTTTGAATTGACTCTTATATAAGGTGAGAGAAAGTCACCAATTATTCCATATGGATATTCATGTGCATACCCAGTTTTCCCAGGTCATTTATTAAAGAGACTGTCTTTTCTCTAATGTATGTTTTGTACACCATTGTTGAAAATCAGATAACTGTATCCATGTGAGTTTGTCTCCATGTCTTCTATTCTATTACATTGGTCTACATGTCTGGTTTTTATGCAGGTACCATGCTTCTTTTGTTACTATATCTCTAGTATAATTTGAAATCAAGTATTGTGATGCTTCCAGCATTGTTTTTTTGCTCAGGATTTCTTTGACTATTCTGAGTCTTTTGTGTTTCCATGTAAATTTTAGGATTTTTTTTTTTCTAGTTCTGTGGAGAATGTCTTTGGTAGTTTGGTGAGAATTGCATTGACTCTGTAGATCACTTTTAGCAATATGGCCATTTGAGCAATATTAATTCTGCCTATCCATGAACATGGGTCTTTCCATTTTCTAGGATCTTCTTTAATTTCTTTTTTCAGTGGTCTTTTCAATGTTTTCAGAGACCATCCCCCCTTTGGTTAGGTTTATTCCTAGGTACTTTATTTTATTTTTTTGAGTTCCACATTTTTTTGTAAATGGAATTGTTTTCCTGAATCCATAGGCTCATTATTGGCCTATTAAAAAACCTATTGATTTTGAATTCTGCTACTTTGCCGAATTTGTTTATCAGAGCTAAAAGTCTTCTGGTGGAGCATTTAGAGTTTCTAAGTATAAGATTATATCATCTGTAAATAGGGATAATTTGCTTTCTTCCTTTCCTACTTTCTTTTTGCCTTTCCTGGAGCTGATATCCTCTTGGAGTAGGTGGGAATACCCTTCCCAGATAATCCTAGAGGCCTCCTAAGAATGCAGGCCTCAGACCTTGGTGACAGCAGCCACGGGAGGGAGCTGAGATTCAAGTGGGGGAAGGCAGGAGAAGCAAGTATGTTGGACTTGATATGTTGGTTGAGTCCAGAATTTGGGATTTTTGAGGTTTGTTTCAGGCACCAAGGAGTCTGGTCATGACTTATTTGGAATGTCAAAGGATGAGATAAGAGCTGAAAGAATCCAGGACAAGGTTGTCTCCCTTGATCAGGTTCCCTTAACTTCTCTCCCCCTCTTCTCAGCTTTCCCTCCTGGAAGTGGGCTCCCACGAGGTTGGACTGGGTGACAGATGGGTTGAATGGGAAGGGACTTGTTTTAAAAAATGCCATTTTCTGGGGACTTGGTTGCCTGGTTCCTGGTATGTGGGTCACATCAATTAAGGTAATCACCTGACAGCATCAATCTGGATATATATCCTCCCAGGACTTGAGGGCAGAACTGAACAAAGCCTGAGTCCTGGCCACTGTCACCTGTAGCAAAGAGCATGCAGTGTAGGATAATGCTTGTACCAAACTTTCTTCCCCCTATTGTCTTGCTTCTGCTGTCTGTAAGCTCTTACACCTTCTGCCATAGGGCTATCATACCCTCCTAGGGTGCTATACCTGTGCAAAGATATGCTTTCTGCCAGAAGTCACCTCCCCCTTGCTGTCTGCTATGATCACATAGACCCAAACTCCCCAGCTCAGAGGCTGTCTCCATGAGAAAACTTTCCTTCCCTCCTTAGCTACCCACTATCAATCCTGTCATGGGGTCCTATCTGTTCCAAATACAGGACCTTGAGCTCCAGTAAGGCAACAATAATGGTGAATGAGTTTGCATTATGGGTGAAAAAATGCCAGTTGCGCAGTAGCCCAAGCCAAGGGCCTGTGCACACCATGCACATTTTGGTGACATTTTCCCCATGGAGAGCTGACAGATCTTTTTCCTAGGGCTCCTTCAGGTGGTCCACTGGGACATTCTTGGATTTGGGGCCTAAAGCTTTTTTATAGTTCTTATCTTGGTTGATTCCATTTTCCCTGGAAAGGAAAGAGCCTATTAGAGACTCACGGTGGGAATTCTGCTCTTCTGAAACTAAATGGGCACAAAGAAGGACTTGAGGTGGTTACTGGATCCCCAGTATTTCAGGTCCAGAAAGAACAATGCCAAACCCTGATATATGAGCTTCATCTTAAGATTGGATGTGTGCTGGTTAGTGGGGACTCTTGTGATGGTATCTCCTACAGGCTGCTATTCCAGGAGCAATGAAGGACATTGTATTGAATAGTGGTCCCCACCCCTACCCCAGACCAATTTGCATCCACCCAGAACCTTAGAGTATGACCTAACTTGGAAATAGGATCTGTTTTAGTTACCTTTTCATTGCTGTGAACAAAATACCTGACAAGAAAAACTTAGAGGAGAAAAATTTATTTTGGCTCGTGGCTTCAGAGGTTCACTCCATGGTTGGCTGACTCCATAGCTCTCGACCTGAGATGATGCAGAACATCATGGTGGAAGGACTTGGTGGAGGAATACAGGCAACCAAGAAGTGAGAAAGGAGAACTCTACTCACCAGGGATATAAATATAAACCCCAAAGGCAAGTACCAGGTGACCTACACTCTCTAATCATACCTACCCGCCTGCAGTTACCACCCAGTTAATCTATATCAGTAGATCAATCTACTGATTAGGTTAAAGCTCTCATAATATATTCATTTCACCTTTGACCATTCTTGCATGAATTAATACATGAGCTTTTGGGGGTACATCTCATATCTAAAACATAATAGAATCTTTGCAAATATAACTAGTTAAGGATATCAGGATTAATCATCCTGGACTTAGGGTGGGTGGTAAATATCATGACTGGTATCCTTCTACAAAGAGGAGAGGGCACACAAAGAGGCAGGAAGAAGGCCATGTGAAGACAGGAACAGAGGGATACAATTATAAGTCAAGGGATGCCAAGGATTGCCAAGCATCTATGGAAGGGAGGAGGGGAGCATAAAAAGGATCCCCAATGAGTCTCTGGATGGAATTAGCTTGCTAATACCTTGACTTTGGATTTATGACTCCAAGGACTGTGAGAGTAAATCTATGTAGTTTAAAGCCACCAAATTTATAGTAAATGATTATGATAGCCCTAGAATAATAGTAGAGTGTTTGGGATCTGGCCTTAAGTTATTTTCCTCCTACACTCTCAAAGCTTTACTATACAACATCTGCACTGATAAGGGCTTTATGATGGCTAATTTTATGTCATCTTGACTGGGCCAGAATGTACAGACCTCTGGTTAAACATCATTTCTGTGTGTATTTTTCAGGGTGCCTCCAATAGAGATTGGCATTTGGACTTGTGAACTAAGTAGTTAGGCATCATCCAGTCCAACGAGGGTCATGTTAGAACAAAAAGGCCCTGAGGTTGAGGTGGCCCTCCATCCAACTGCTTGAGCCAGGACACGAGCCTTCTCTTGCCCTTAGCTCTCTAGCTCTCTCTGCTACTGGCTTTCTGGCTTTCTGATGGCAGATCAGGGGACCTCTTAGCTTCTATAATCACAAAAGTCAATACCTTATAATACATCTCATAACACATATATGTGCATGTACATGCATACCGTAGTCTCCCTTATCCACAGGGGGTACATTTTAAGACCCCCTGCAGATGCCTGAAATCTCAAATAGTACTGAACCCTGGGTAGATTTTGCTTTTTTCCTATGCATACACACCTGTGATAATTTAATTTATGAACTAGGTCACAGTAAGAGCTTACCAATAATAACTAGTAATACAAGAATTATAATAATATACTGTAATACAATTACTTGTATTACAAATTGTTTGTTTCTGGAATATTCTATTTAAACATTTTTAGACTATTGACTGTGTAGTTGATTGTGGTAACTGAAACCATGGGAAGCCAAGCTGCGGATAAGAGGGGGCTGCATATATAATCTCCTATTGGTTGTATTTCTTTGGAGAACCCTGATTAATATATAGGGTAAGCCATAAGAAGTGGACAGGCCGGTCACACCGATGGAAAGAACTGGGACACAGACGATGAAAGACATGGACCCTAAAGGGATCTAGATACCCAACTCATGGCATCACAGTCTTGCCCTCCGTTAGTCATGTTTTTGTGGCTGTTACAAAATACCTGAGAAAATCAACCTGAAGGAGCATGGGTTTATTCTGGCTCATAGTTTCAGGCATTTCAATCTATGGTTGTTCGGCCCTATTGCTTTGGGCCTTTGGTGAGGCAGAAGGTCATGGCTGAGAGTGTATAGGGCAGCAGAGCTGCTTAGCTCATGGCAGCCAGGAAGGAGAAAGAGATAGAAATAGGTCGGGGAGGGGGCAATATACCCTTCAAGAGCATGTATGTCCCCCATTACCAACTTCCTTCAACTAGGCTCCTCCTGAAGTTTATACCAACACCCAATAGCCACATCAGCTGAGGACCAAACCTTCAATACATGAGCTTTTTGGGGGAAATTTGAGATCCAAACCATAATATGCCTTCCACACCGGCTCCTCTGATTGCTCTTTACTTCCATTTTTATCTTCCAGTTTGCAGCTTGTCTTCTTTCTTTTTCAAATTACATCCAACAGGGTCAGAGGTGGCAAAGAAGCCATCGTGAGGTCGTTGATCTGACCCGGGAGTCCAGAAACATCTTCAGTTTAGCAGCCAGAGCACAGGTGTGTCCTAGACACCAGGGACTGTTTCTGCTCTGATCACATTTCCTGTGGCTTCTTAGCTCAAGGAAACAGATAAGCAATGTGCCAGGGAGCTTTTACCAGATATTAGCCCCCTCCCCTAAAACTTGATGCCTTAAGGAACCAACATTGATTGAGCTCCCAGTTCTGCAGGTGGGCTCTGTTGGACTGTTGTTCTGGTCTCTTCTGGGTTTATTCCCCTGTCAAGTGCTGAGGCAGCTGAAAGCTTGCTGGTCTGGGATGGTCTTATTTTATGGTGGTTGAATGGCTGTAGCTTAGGGTCACAGGGATAACCAGGACATGTCTCTAATTCTATAACAGGACACTGATGATGTCAAAGTTTCAAGAGAGCAAGACAGATGAGGGAGGGAGGAGCGACAATTCTCTTGAGGTCTAGGCTCAGAACTGGCCCGTCACTTCTACTGAATTCTGCTGATCAAAATAACACCAGCTCAGATTCAAGGGATGGGGAAAGAGACCCTACATCAAGATGAGCATAGCTGCAGAAGTCACCTTGCAAAGCGTATGGTTACCAGATGGACGAGGTGCTGGGCCTCGTTCGCTGACATTCTCCCCTAAGCCAGCTGTTGTCTTGGCTCACATGGGGAAGTTTCCCTAGCCTTGGATTCTTTGCCTAGCAGGCATCTTGCTAGAGCAGACTCCAGCTTTTGTAGCCTGTTATGTCCAGAGGCCTAGCTGGACCTCTAACAGGTCATTCCAGCAGTACTTCATTGATCAAACTCACTCTAGTGCCCAGCCCACGCCAGGTAGTGAGACCTGCAGGGGGCAGATCCCAGAGGTTAAGAGCTAAGACGCTGAAGGCAGACAGGTCTGGCTTTGAATCCCAGCTCCTACAGTCTATGGGTTTGGGGGCAAGTCACTGTCTCTTCCTGAGACTGTTTTGTTATCAATAAAATGCATATAATAATGTCTGCCTTACAAGGAAGCTGTGAGGCCTGAGTCAGATACCCTATGTAAAGTGCTTAGCACAGCACTGCTACGCAATAGAAGCCCACTAAATGGTAGCTATTATTATTAATAATAAATGTAGGCTGAAGGAATGCAGAGATGAATGAATGTCTCTGCAACTTTCAGCCAAATATGCATGATTAATGCTCATTCCCTCCCATCCTGGCCCAAATAAAATATACAAAAGATCCAAGGAAACCCATTAGCTGTCGCCAACTTTCTTCCATAACAAGAAATCTCACAGCTCTGACCAGGGCTCCTTTGTGACCCAGGCACATAGATGGATTAATAACACCCCATTCTGCTTCTGGACTCTGAAAGCAATAGGCACCCCTCCCGGTGCCCACAAACTCCTCCCCTCCTCTCTGAGTGCGCACCACAGAAAACGGAGGTGCACCTGTGCTAGTGGCGTGCAGAGAGGCATTTTCCCCTCAGTTGCCTGGGCGATTTGGTCTCCACACCTGCAAACAGCCTTCCTTCTTTCCATTTCTTCAAATCAAAGTGAGTCTTTGCTCTCCACGCAGGCTGCCTGCCTCCGAGTGGAGTCGGCAGGGAGGACCAGTAGAGGGCTGGGCAATTAGACACTCAGTCGGCCCCTCTCTGAGGCTGGAGCTGTTTTTAGCTCTGCCTCTCTGGCGGGCAGCCTTGGCCTTGGGGTCTGGGCTCAGCTTGGTAAATTAATGACAGCAGAAGGCTTTCAGGGTGCAGGAGCTCAGGAGAGGGGAGGGATCCCTCCCTCCCTTCTGCATCCTGAGTGAGGGGCACTCTCTTGTTTGGCCTTTTATTCTGCCCTAAATGACAGGGTTGTCCCCTGCAAAACTGCCTCACCTTTGTCCAGATGCTCTCTGCCAAATGACCCAGTGTAATCAGAAACAATAAACTCCCCCTCCATATATTTTTAGTGAAAAACAAAAACACATTTTCTAATTCCAAACTATCTGTCCATATGAGAATTAAGGGACTGGGGGTGATGTGGGGCTGGGGAGCCACGGAGGAATCCTGGGGCTTGCAGGAAGAGAGGAAAGCTTTTCTTCAAAGGCTCCTGTCAGCTGCGGTTGCTCCCAGGAGCCCAGGATGGGCAGGAGTTGGGGTGGCTGGTGTGCGGTGGGTAAATTTTGCTTTTTAAGTACCAGGGTCCTTTTCTGGAGGCAAATGGGCTCCAGGCTGATACAATCTGTTGACGAAAATAACTCTGGATTTGGATGTAACAAAGACTATAAAAGAGGAGCTCAGAGACTTGTTTCCAGCCTGTGGGAGTCGGGGTGGTTTTAAATGAAGGGCAGATGTAGCCCGAGGCCAAAATCTGCCTCCCCCAGTCCTGCTGTAACCTTATTAAAGAATAAAAATAAAGGCAGGACTTTTATGGTAAGAAAGAAAAGGCATGGCAAGGAGGCTTCCAGAGCAGAGGGAGGGGATCTTCAAATGTGAAGAAGGAGGGTCTTGTCCCTCTGCAAGAGGTGCTGAGGATGGGGTGAGGGGTGGAGGTGGGGTGGGGGCGAGGAACAGGTCCTGGGCAGGCGACCAGGCTCTCACTTCACTGCCAAGGCTGGGCTGTCAGGCAGCAGGGGAGTGCCCTCCAGGTGCTGCTCCCTCCATCAGGTCAGCTGCCCCTACTGCCCCTCCTGCCAAGCCAGTCCTTCCTGGACTCTGGCTGGCTCTACGGAACACTTGTGGTTGCATGGGAAAGGGACTGGAGAGGAAGCCCTGGTTTCCAAATGTAAAACAGCACCTGGCACCTGGGATGGGCACAGACATTGTGCTGGTGGCCAAAAGAAAAACCGTATGCTTTTCCAGCACGGACTCCTTACCCTTAGGTGTTCACAGGGGAGGGGGCTTGCTACATTCCTGGTTGGGGACAGTAGAGGTACCTGGGACTGAGTTAGAGCCTCGCCCACGCCTGTGACCTTCTGAACAGTGGACCTTTCCCCTCTGCACCTCTGGTCCTCCTTTGTGGGATGAGGCCAACTCCATCCCTTTGAAGGTCTCTTAGGGACCTGGGCCTTCCCCTGAATGCAGAAGTCAGTATGGCCTCTGGTTGTAAGCAAAGGGGACACAGCAAGCCCTGGGGCAGGGACAGGACTGAGGAAAGACTCAGCCTCTTGGAGATTGAAAGGGCCAGACCAGGCATTGGGGCCAATTCTTCCTTCAGCAAAGGAAACTGAAGTCTTGGTGGGAACACTGAGGCAGGGCCCAGCTGTCATCATCACAAGGGGGATGGGCAGGATGTTTGCTGCTCGATGGGCCCAGGGTCATACTGAGGCTGCTGAGGGGGGCTCTACTAGGTGAGGGTGGGGTAAACTAATGTGTGGAGTCCGGAGGGAAGGGCTTCGTTTGAGCAGGAGGTTGGGCAGTGGTGGGAGCAGTTCCTTCTCTCTCATTTTAATTCTTCTGACCCTTGCTCTCCAGCTGGACCCAAGGCTCCTGTTTTTCCAGCTGCCACCTGTTTTCCAGAAGGCAGCCAGAAATGGTGTGTGTAAATCACAGATCTGACCATGCCACTCTGCCTCCCTTGAATCCCTCCCATGGCTCCCAATTACTTCCAGGATAGAGTCCAAATTCCTCAATGCATTACACAAAGCCTCTTGCAGTCTCTGATGTACTTTCTCTTCACTCGCCCAGCTCCGTCCTGGGGCGAGTGGCTCTCTCACTGCTCTGCAAGTTTGCATACTGTCTCAGCCACTGTCACTGCCCACACCGCA
Source organism: Geosciurus inauris (assembly GCA_004024805.1). Classification (NCBI taxonomy): domain Eukaryota; kingdom Metazoa; phylum Chordata; class Mammalia; order Rodentia; family Sciuridae; genus Geosciurus; species Geosciurus inauris. The sequence goes on along the minus strand of PVHX01002092.1, from coordinate 82,234 downwards.
TCCTCTCAGCCCACCCCAAGGCACCTACACCTTTGATGGACAACTCTGGACTCTCAAATAACTTCAGACCTGTGAATCTCTCCTGCCAGTTCTTGCTCTGGTCTCCTGAGGATGCTCTGCCTGCTTTTAGGTTGGGCTAGCTGTGCCAGGGTGGAGGTGGGACGGGCCTCTGAGCCATCCTCAACCAACAAAGGACAGGAATTGGATAATTAATATCCAGCTTCTAAGGGCCTTAATGACATGATTCTGAGGTGCATGCTGTATGATCTGTCAAGGATCCGCAGGGGCATTGTATCCTGGGAGCCCCTGCAGCCACCCACTAGTTAATACCTTCATTACCTCTCTCTCCGCCCTGTGCCAAGCCCATGATTCCTCACCAGCTTCTGGGGAATCCCACTAAAGTGTCCCTCAACCCAACTCATCCCAGGGTCTCAAGTCAAGACTTCTTAGCTATTCCTTCCGCCTGCTGCTTGAACTCCTGCATGGAACAGCCAGTTCTGGCTTTCCTTGGAGCCTTCCCTGAGATCACTTCCCATGCTTCAAGGGCTTGGGTCTGTCCTCTACAGACCTGCTGTTGGCATAACCTGTGCACACATTGGTGTAGTCCACAGGGGCACGGGGCGCCTGCGTCAGGAGCCTGCATGCACGCACATCTCCTATAGCCAGAGCGGCCATGGTGGCTTCTGCACAGTAGGGAATCCACAGACAGGTTTCCGGACATGACACAAGGAGCACTAGCAAGTGTCAACAGTCAGGGGTCGAGACAGCAGCACACGGTGTCTTTTGTGTTTTACAGATTCTTCTTTCTTCAAAAGATTTTTTTAAAAATCATACTTTCGCCTGTGTAGTGTGAGGGCTCATCAAAGCCCTTTTATTTGAGGGTAGGTCTCACCTGAATTCTGCCCTGAGTAGATAGCCTTATAGATACAGCCTTTGAATCACCATACAGGTGGATATTGTGATCCAGAGAGGTTAGGTAAATGGCCCAGAGGTGCACAGCACAGCCACCATATGGGAGAATCAACCAGACCCCAGGCCTGGTTTGTCTACAGACTCCACCTTCTTTTCCTCTTACTGGTTAACTAGAGTAGGGGGCTCTGTGTGCAGGCCTACTACCACTCCGTCTCCATTCTCACAGCCATGGTCTGACTTAGGGAATGCAGCTTCCAGATGAGGAAACTGAAGTTGAGAGGTTACAGCGACACAGCCGAGCTCCCTCAGCTCCGTCTGGCTCGGAGTCCGGGACGCCTACTCTACAGCCAGCTCATTCCTTTTTCCTAAACTTTCCCGTGTTTTGTGCCCAAATCTGATCGCACCGGGAGGGGAGCATCACAGTGAAGATGCTGTGGCAGGAGCTGATCACAACCCTGAGTGCTTCTGTCTGTGGGTCTCAGGGTTCCAAGCAGAGGGCCATACCCCGGTGCAGTGCTGAGGCCACTGCCTGTGTGTGACCCAGACGCATGGAACCATTCATGCCTCAGGTTTACCAGGGCCTTGTTAGCAGAGCGAGCAGGAGGAGAAGGAGGAGGAGAAGGGGTAGAAGGGCAACTAGTCTGCTTTCTGTTGCTTTAACAGACTGAGTAGTTTACAAAGACCAGGGATTTGTCTCTCATAGCTCTGGAGGTGGGGAAGTCCAAGGTCAAGGTGCTGGCATCTGGGACAGTCCTCTAGTGGGATCATCCCATGATGAGAGGGCGAGGACATGCAAGCTCAGGTCTCTCCTCAGGGCCTGTCCTTGTGACCCCATTTAACCCTAACTACCTCCTAAAGGTCCTGCCTCCAAATACCATCAACATGTGAATTTGAGGATTAAACTTCTCACATGTGGATTTTTGGGGGACACATGCAAACCATAGAAGAGGGAGAGGGGGAGGAGGGAAAGGTGGTAGAGATGGGTGAGCTGAGGAATTGCTTTGCTTGGGGCTAGGGGTTCAGTCTCTCCCTTTTCTGGCCAGCCTGCCCCACACTGACTCCTCGCCACTTTCTAGAGACAGCACCGGATACCTTCTTTCTCTCCCAGGGAGTTGAGAAAGCAGGTGAAGAAGGCCATGCATCTGCTGAGGGTGAGAAAGGCTTTTCATCATTTCCAGTGCCTCAGGCCTGGGCTTCTCTCATTCATCTCCCCGATTCCAGTGGCCCCCGAGTTGTCGATTCCACCTCTGAGCTGGAATCGGCTGCCTTTGCTCCTTTTCATATCACTGTCCAATCCTGGTCCCCTTCAACTCTTGCTTGGATGACAGCATCTCCTCCTGGCTGTGTCTCTGTTTCCCACTGATCCATTTAAAAGTACAAATCTGACTACCTCTCCCTCTTGCCTCAACCCTTTTGTGGCTTTGTATAATAATAGCGCACACTTCTATACAGCCGGGAGCAGGTAAGCTGGTTATAAAACATCAAAGTTCTGATTGATAATGTTTGCTAACTGTCATGGTGTCCAGACTCCCTCCATGGCTGATTTCAAGCAAAGTTTCTGGCAACATCTGTAAACCCTGAACAATGGCTGCCCTGGAGAGCTGGGAGGTGGCTCTAGCACCTGCACTGTTGGAGAGATTTTATCTTTGTCCAGTTGTCTGTGTCTATCCAGATCTTCTCCAACCCCCTGAGTTTCACTTCTGGTCTCACCTGCTTCAGAATACCTGCCAGCCTGTTGCTCTAACAGATGGAAACATGGGCCCCTGAGTTGCCCTGTCTTCCTAACAGGACTCGAATCATCCTTAGGGTAGGAGAGTCCACTTTAGCCACCACTTATGAATTCTGGTTGTTGACACTTATTGGTAACCAGACCATTCCAGTGAGGATTGATGGAGAACCAACAACTAGTCTCAGGATAACTGGGGGAGAAAGAGGCAACACTCTTGTGCCCTGCTTTAGGTTTTGAGCGCCAAGGGCTGGAACTGTGATCAAGACAGGTGGCCCCTGCTCTGGTGGACATCAGCGATACCCTACAGCTTGTCTTACCCCACTTCCCAATACACTATAGGCAGCAGCGCCAGCCCTTGGTAGTGAGAAGCTCCCCGACCTTGAACTGCTTGTCTTTCCAAGTATGTGTTTCTCTTCACTGCTCTGGGTGAAAGCCATTTATGCAGTTCAGCAAGTGATGTGCCCATTATCAGGAAATCAAACAAGGTGACTCAAGGGTAATTCTCCAGGTCCAGAATGTCCTTTCTACTGACAAGTCAGCTCTGTAAAGAAACAAAGGACACTTCCAGGTCACTTTTCCTGCTCAGTGTCTGAAGGTGTAGAGTGTCCCCACTAGATCCTGCCTGGAACCTGTTATCTCTACTCCAAACTTTACCACCTCCTGCTCCCACCATGAAAAGACAGACTGACATTAAATAACTCTTAACATGAAAAAAGTTCTGAGCCAAATTTCCCCTTAATGAAGTAGCAAAGTCCAAAAGATCAGTAATCCCCAGTGCTGCTGAGACTGTTGCAAAACAGCCCCCTTATAGTTTGCCAATGGGTAAATCTGCCCAAACTTCTGTTTTGGAGAACACATGGGCATTGTCTAGAATTTTTTTTTTTTTTACATTAAAAGAATCTGTAAAATTTATATAAGTGAGTGCAGTAAAAGTATGGATATGGATAAAGTTCTTTTTTTGTAAGAGCACTGGATTGGGATTACCCTGAATATTCTTTAATAAGAAATTGGTTGAATCAAGGTCAGTGTACCTGTAAGAGGGAGTATCTTTTTTTTTTTTTTTCATTTAAAAAAGTGGTCAGTTTTTGGCCAATGGTGTATCAGAAGTAGGGGTAAGATGAAATGTAGGGCATGCTGATGTCCCCCACAGCAGGGGCATCTTGTTCACAGTCCCAGCCCTTGGTACAGAACTCACCTGACACCATGACTTCCTCTGTAAATTTGGTTCTTATTACTATTTTCAGCAGACCATAAATAAATGTTTAGTGAATGAATCCTATTTTGTAAAATCCTGTGTAGAACACCTGAAACATTCTGGAAGGAAGCCCATGAACACATTAACAGGGTTTACCTCTGTTTGGGGTGGAATTGGCAGGGAGAGGATGATTACTTGTATTTTGGACATTTTTGCATTGTTTAATTATGGTATAAATTTGTATTACTTTTGCCATTTAAAATAAAAATCAACCAGAAGTGAGAAAATGACCTCTTTCCCAGTTTTCCTCTATAACCATGCTTGAGTGTTAAGGTTTGGATCTGGATTGTCTCCCAAAGGCTCATGCATTGAGGGCTTGGTCTCCAGTGCAGTACTGTTCAGAGGTAGGTACATGGGGATGTGCCTTGGGGACTGTATCTTGGCCATCCTCTTCCTCTCTCTCTCCCATTCTCTGCTTCTTAGCTGCTACAAGGTGAGCAGCTTTGCTCCATCTATTCTTTTCCGCCATGATGTTTCTATCTTGGAACCAGCTGACCATAGACTGAAACCTTTGAAACCATGAGGCAAAATAAAACCGTCCTCATTTTAGGTTTTTTTTCTCAGCCGTTTGTCAATGTGATGAAATGTGACTAATGGATATCTGCCATTAATGCCCCAACACACATAAGTGGGCCTTTGCCGATCTGGGGCCAGCCCTGTCCCTATTGCTTCCTTCCTAGGAAGCAGTGAATAATAAGAGATCATCTTGTGGGTGGTAGAGAGAATTATATGCAGTAAGTACCCACTGCTTCCCTAGTACATAGAGTTTACTCATGACTTTTAACAGTCTTCCATCTTCCTGGAATTGCATCAATGGACTCTCTCACTCACTTTTTTTTCCACCCCAGGGCCTTTGCTTGAGTTCATCAGAGCATTGTTAATTCCTGGAACATTATCAGGGATGAAACTTTCAGGACAGAAAACTGTCATTTTGTGGAAACTGTCATTTTGTAGAGGGCCTAGAGTCACTCAGTCAAGAGTGATTCACCCAAAGTCACACAGCTTCCAAGAGGTAGAAATGGTAACTGCACTGATTCCCCAAGCCATATGCTTTCATTGCTCTGCACTGCTTGGCAGTGATTTAATATTTTGTCTTCCTAAGAGGACTTCTGGAAGCAGAGACATCATGCCCTGAGAGGAAGGAATCTCCAACAGGGGCTTTCCATACTGTTTCAACACCACCATGTCTAAGGCTCACTCTCTCTGGCTTCTGAGAAAGGAAGGGGCCAATGTTGAGAAGCATCTCCAGGTTTATCTGACTCAGGGACTCTCCTTCCCCTGCCAGACCTCTCTAGCCACACACCTGACCAGCTGATCTCCCCGAGTTGAAGTCTTGCTTGGCCACCATGAGCCTCAGAGCCAGCCAGATCTGGGTTCTAAACTTCTCTAATTGTGTTCTCTGAGTTTCAGAGCTGCCCAGTGGGGATGACAGGACCTACCTGTCAGGTGAATTTTAGAATTAGGTGCAATAACAGTAACACACCTGGCCAGTGTGGGGTCTGGACATCATGGCCAGCTAGTCAGGCAATAGAAAAATCTGAATCCGTTTTGCCTGGAGGTCAACTGTTACATATCATGGGACTCCATGGCTTGGGGACAATAAAAGGATGTTTTTGACTATCGTCTTGAAGTCAGTATAGTTCTCTTTCTCTGACCATTCCAGAGGCCCCTACAATATATATAGAAACAGGAAGTGGAGTGTTTTAGTTAGCTTTTTCATCACTGTGACAAAAACACATGATAAGAACAACTTAGAGGAGGAAAAGTTTATTTGGGGCTCATAGTTTCAGAATTTCAGCTCATGGTCGGTTGACTCCATTGTTCTGGGCCTAAGATGAGTAATGAAGGAATCAAGGGGGAAGGGCTCAGTGGAGAAAAGCTGCTCAGCTCATTGTGGGATCAGGAAGCAGAGAGAGGGAGTGGGGAAGGGGCTACATGGAAGATGCACCTATCCAGGACACGGCCCTAGTGATCCACCTCCTCTGGCCATGCCCTACCTGCCTACAGTTACCACCCAGTCAGTCCATCACAACTAGGATGGACTGATCAGGTTATAGCTCTCTTAATCTAATCATTCCACCTCTGAATATTCCTGCATTAATAGAAACTTTTGGGGGATATCTCATATCTAAACCATAAGATGGAATGATTAAAAACTTGGTCCTAGGAGCCTAATTTACCAACTATCTGACCTTGGGAAAATCCCTTGAATTCAGTGTCTATTTCTTCATCTGTAAAATTGAGCTACTAGTAACATTTATTTGGTCACATATTAAATGAGATAATGGATATAAGGCACTCAGCTCAATGTGTGGTGTGTGGCAAATATCAATAAATTTTAACTTCTTTAAATATTTTAGCATTGGTTTCAGCTTTTACTATTGCATTATGGTGGTCTTTCATGCTTTTCAATAAATAATTCCTGTTGTCTCTGAGCAAGTGTGATGGGTGTATTTCTCTGCCCCACTGAAGATAAGTTTTGTCCTCTGACTTTCCTGAGGCTGATAAAATGTAAGAAGCATGTGTGTTTCCCTTGGCAGAAGCTCTCAGGGCCAGAATGTGACTTGCTACCTTTCTTTGTCCACAGTGACTGTGATGGTCAAAATCCTGCTCTGAGAAAATAGCACAACCCTTCGTGGGTATGAGCCCCCAAGTGCAGGTTCAGTTGTTATAGCAGCACAGTTGGCCTAACCTGACTGATATATACTAACTGACCTAGCACAGCAAGACCGTGGGTGATACGTGGCCCTCTGCTTTGTTGTGTGAAGAGAGAGAAGAGAGGCAGAGGATCCCCATCACGCAGTCCCTCAGACAGGAAGTGTTTGTTAAATGAAGTGATCAAAGCTTGCAGGCCCTGCACTCACTCTCCTCCCCACGCTGGAGGAGTTGGGATGTGTGTGGGTGGCTGTACAGATCGGGGACCAGATTGCAGCTGTGCTTTCCTCTTCAGAACAAGTTGGTCCTCTGCCTGAACGTCCCCCATCTATTCCTCTGCAAAGTGTGAGCCGCCCCTGCTTCTGGCTGTGTGAACTTCCAAGTGATTTCCAAAGATCATCCATCACTCATGAGGATTTTAAAACTGCCCTCCCTGAAGGCGACCCTGGTGAAACCTCCTGCTCTGCTTGCTCCCTGCCAAATCCTTTATCGGGCTTCCTGTGCAGGGCCACCAGCATGGATCATAGAGAGGCACCCTGGATGTAAGGGCCAGCCTCTCAGCTCCTCCCGGATCCCTTGGCCAGGGATCCTAGGAGGAAGATGAAAGCTCGGGAACTCCTGAACAAGGCTGAAGCTTTGATTTGCACTCATTTTTACAAAGGCCCAAGTGGAGATAGAAATGCCTACAGCCTGAGAGAAAAGAAAGGGGTGAAAAAGGACATTGAAGAAGGAGATTGGGGGTAGGATCGTTGCTAGGTCAAACTTCCTCTGGGAAGTCATGGAGGGGCTCTGAGGTCAGACTGCCTAAGTTCAAAATTTTCCAGTTGGCAGCTGTGTGGTGCAAGGTGGATCATTCTGGGGCCAAGAGAAAGACCAGGAGATAATCAAATGTCTGTGCAGGGCCATCAGAGGGGCAGCTAGGATGTTCCCCCAATCTGAATGCCTTCCCTCATGTCCCCCTAAAATGCATCACCCCTAATTCTAGGAGCCATCTTTTCTTTGTTTCACTGCAAGGAAAAAATGAAATTGGGCTCAATAAGAATGAATAGAGGTCCTACTTAGCTGCAAGCTCTGTTGTGCAGAGAGAAGAAGAAAGGAAGTAGCTGGTGGTATCACTTCAGATAAGGCAGGGGAGATCCCCAAGTCAGGAAATAGGATCAAGTCTGAGGAAGTTATTTTCCTTCTCTGGGACAGGTTCCATATTGTCAGAGGAAGAACCAGTGACATCTCCCTCACCCCATGCTGGGGCACCAAACAAAGAGGAGTCCACGAAGGCCATTTGCAAACAAAGTATCATTGATTAGTGAGCCAGTAGTGTCCCCTGGGAGGTCATCCTTGATTGTGTTCATGTCCTTGTTAGAGATCGCTTGGGTTTTCCGTGGGATGACTTGGTTGGAGATATTTGGATGAACTTGCTTTGTGTTGGGCAGCCCTCCATGCATATTTCCTTGGAAGAGGGGCTGTCATTTCCATCCATCAGTGGATTCTCCACCAGGAGCCAGCCCCCCACATTCCTGTTCTGGGGAGGGGATGGAAGTGTATTCTGCTTGAGAAATGCTAACCATCTGGCCCATGTGGCTGAGTGCCAGAGGATTATCTTCAGTTTAGTGGCACTGGAGATTCAGAGTGAGGCTGGGAGGAACATTTAAATTTCCACAAGGGAGGCAGTGCGAATGGTTTGATACCCGTGAGCCTCAGGGTGCCCCTTGAGAATCTAGAAACTATTCTTACTTTTTAAATATCACTGACTTTTGTGATTTCTGAGCCCAGATGTCCTTATGAGATCCTGATTATTTCTTCCTTGAAAGTTTCTTTTTAAAAAAATCAACTCCTATGGTCTTAGCTTCAAAGGTGACCTAATTAGTTACCAACACCAAGCTTTCTGACACATTGGGGAGAGCTTTCCTCTTTTTTTTGATTCAGAGCTTCCAGGGTGGCTAGGGCAGGCTGTGGTGTGCCAAGGGTGGCTTTTCTCTCAGGATATGGGAAGACAGCAGGCTTAGCTTGAGGGTACAAATCATGTGAGCCAGTTATTGTCACACAAACTCATCAGTCGGGATTCACTTGGAGTTTGCAGGGTACGTGATAATAGAAGGTCAGGGCACAGGGTCATTACTCTTGAGGATCACTAAAGAGAGATGGGAAAAGAGGCAAACAGCCTCCCAGTGATAGAGGAAGGTGGAGAAAAGGTCCCCTGGCCTGTGTGGGGTGTGGCTGGTGAAGGGAAGGCCTGCGGGCAGGTCCATAAAAATGCTCTGGAGGGCTTGGGTATAGGAAGGGCATTTGACATTTTAGCAGTCAGAGCAGTGATTGACAACGGAGAGGCTTGAATTTGGTAGAGAAGTTGTTAGTGGTAAAGGGGTGTGGTAAGGCTGGGGAAGTGGGTGGACGCCAGACTGGGAAGCCAGCAACAGCAGGAAGCCCGTGTTATCAAGCTGATTTTTTTGAAGAATCTTCTGTTTGAACACCCCTTGTGACCGGAAGCTCACTAGCTCTGGGGCAACTCATTCCATTGGCAACTCTGACAATAAAAAGCTTGTCCAGAGGGCAAACCAGTGTCTGTCCTTGGTCTTGGCGTTGCCTCAAAGATAAACCTATACCATCCTCGGTCCTTCCATCCCACTTGACAAAGTGACGGGTATTTGTTTTTTGGATCTGTAGGGCAACTTCCTTTTATGGTGACCATTTCAAAAGTTAGATATGTACCTAAGACTTCTTTGTACTACTCCAGGAAGCATCCTGAGAGCTTGGGACAGTACTGATTTTGAACCCTATTTCAGCCACTTGGTAGCTTCCTGGCTCTGGAAAAGTGGCTTTCTTTCTTTTTTTTTTTTGAGGAGGGGTACTGAGGACTTAACTCAGGGGTGCTTTACCCCTAAGCTCCATTCCCCAGCTCTTTTTTATTATTTATTTTAATTTTTTTTAACTTTAAGACAAGGTTTTCTCACTAATTTGCTAAGGGCCTCGCTGCATTGCTGAGGCTGGTCTTGATGTGTCAAACTTGCAATTCTCCTGTCTCAACCTCTGGAGTCATTGGGATTGTAGTGGTGCACCACTGCACCTGGCTGGACAAGTGGCTTTCTCTCCAGAATTCAGTTTCTTCAGCCTGACATAGGGGGTTGCTGTAAATTCAAATATATATGAATCACTCCACTCTGGTTAAGAGGCCTCTCTTCCAGGCAATGGAGAGGGAGTTCTGGAAGACTCTTGGGCTGTGCTGTCATTGAGAAGATTCTGAGCTCCTGACCCCTTTTCTATCCTCTTACTCCCCTGGGAACCCATAGATGTGTCTTCTGATTAAAATGGGCCACCTGAGAAAGATTTACTGCTGCTCCTGCCATCATATCTGTTTAAGGGATGTACTCTTGGTTTGTTTTATGTTGGTTTGGGATTTTGAGCCATGTATTTTGTGGGTTTGGGACACCTGTGGAATATGTATTTTGGGCTGCTTTGGTCTGTTTTTAGATATAAAAATATTTTGTTAGTGTGTTCTCCATCTGGCCTCTCTTGCCAGTGTTTGGGGAGTGGATGTGGGATTTGCTCTCTCTGAGTCTTGTACTCTGTGGTTCTCCAAACTCTGAATATTCATGGGGTCAACCTGGCTGGCTATGTGCCTGACCAGGCATCTACAGCCACCCAACCTGAGAGAAGGAAGGTTCCTTGGGTATCACCTGGCTTGAACTTCTCCTGTCACAGATTGGGGGAGACAAAAGTCCAGAGACTGGGCTGTGGGTGTGGGTGTGTGTGGCCTTATCTAAAGTCATGGGACAAATTGATGACAGAGTGGATTGATGATCCCCTGGCTCTCTGTGCCCTGGATTTGTAAAGGCACCATGAGAGCTCAAAGCTCAAACCCAAAGACACACTTCATGCCAACAACTTGGGTTGGACTGGCACATTTCTTTGCACATTCCAGGAGACATAAGAAAGTTCCATTTCCCATTAACAGATAGTTCTATGTTTATGGAGCTGATAATCAAGATACAATGATGAAAGGGAGAATTTTTCAGACTTCAAGAAGTGACTTATGATGATAAATGTCCACTCTTTTTCTCCTTCAGTCTTACTGAAAAAAATAACAGCAAGAAAAGTTGCCTGTACCCCATGACTTTCTTCATTTGCTCTCAGCTGTAGTTTTCAAAAACGATGTTGTGAACAAGCATATTAATTTGAGTTTGAAGTCCTTTCATACTAAAATGATGAGCATGGGAACATATAAAATTACACGTTTTTGTCGTCTTTGATATGAGATATATACTCAGACTGTCCAACATGACAGGAGACAACTTTATTTTCCCGACAAGAAATAAAAGATGCCTAAACACTCTGATAGTTAACATTATGAGTTGCAGTTAGACACTGTGACACTAAATTTGGTGCATGATAATAACTTTTCAGGGTGTCTAACTTATCTCCCATGCCTGCAGCGTGTGTACTTCTACATAGTTTATGGTTTTAATATTACACTGCAGGTTCGTCTGAATCATATTACAATGAAATCCCTCTCAAAGAAGATCCGGCTGAGTAATAGAGAACAGTATTTGCATTAAACTTAATGATGGATTTCTTGGGCTGAAACGGAATGCTTGGACTTCTTGCATTCTGTTAGAGGCTAATCAATTTGCTCATGAAAAATAGTTTGTAACTCTGCAAACTCTGTGCATTGGGGAGAAATTGAAATTCTGTGTACTTTATTGTGAAAGAACAGATTACCAACCGCATGAAGGATGTTCGTCTAGTGGGGCTAAGAGTGTGCTATACACTGTCAGCACGTGGACATCTTCTTGACAGTAGCCCAAGTTATTCAGTGCATACCTGGGACTAAATTCCAAAAAGGTACCTGGAGATTTAGAATGTTCAACCCCAGGATGATGATTGGATGCAAGAAGTAGGCAGACTCAGATGTCGAGTGACGTGGTTTGGTGGTCAAGAGAACAGGGTTCCTGTCCCAGCTCTAACATGACTCCCATGTAGACCAAGGTGGTTCCTTCTTTGGGAAAATAAGGAAATGGATTAGAATGTGAATATCTCCAAGTTCCTTGCAGCTCACATATCTAGGATTGTTGAACCTTAGGTCTGATCTATTTCTTGGAGACTTCAGAAAGTGAGTGGGGAGCCGGGCGTGGTGGCTCACGCTTGTAATCCCAGCACTTAGGGAGGCTGAGACAGGAGGATCGCGAGTTCAAGGCCAGCCTCAGCAAGGGCGAGGCACTAAGCAACTCAGTGAGACCCTGTCTCTACATAAAACACAAAATAGGGCTGGGGATGTGGCTCAGTGGTCGAGTGCCCCTGAGTTCAATCCCCAGTACCCCCCAAAAAAAAAAAAAAAAAAAAGAAAGTGAGTGGGGAGTCTTAATGGAAAACCTACTCATATGCTCTGATGAGACCCACAGACAAGGCCAAGGTGGGTAGCGGGCATAAGGAAATGTGAAAATTCTAGTTTTAAAAATAAAATTGGTGGTTTTGGTTGGAGAAGAGCCTTTTTAAAAAAAGTAAGTTATTTGGAATGGAAAAAAATACTTACACGTCTGTTTTTAGGTAGATCTGATGACTGGCTAGGCAAGATGAGAGGAGCAGCATGATGGGCTATCTCTTCCATACCTTGAAGGCCGTTCACCACTTCCTTGCATTGCACAGTAGTAGTGTTATTTTAATACGGAGCAAGCAGTTGTCAAGAAATTATTAAAAATTAGCAGTGGGCTAAAAAATGCAAGGTGACAGATTGGTACCCAGGGTGTTGAGGAAAAGAATAATTTACAGCCTCCAAGTGAAATCTCAGGTTGTTTGTTCTTTGTTTCTAGAAGCATAACACAACATTTGCAGCATGTGTTGGGTAAATTAACCTCTTGTTAATTTTGGAAGCTGCTGTCAGTCCCTCAACTTCCCTTTCTCAATTATAGCAATGAGATATTCTCATGGAAGGAGGGTCTGGCAGAGTGTCAGGGTATGAGCTCTCTGCAAGTCCCCAGAGAGGTCCTGTTACATTTACCTCTGTCCTGGAAGCCCCATGAGAGTGGAGACTGTGTCTGTTTAGTGTTTTTGGTGGCTGGCACATAACAGGTGCTCAGTAAATGTTTCTGAATGTATGACTTGCTTCCAAATTGGCTTTTGTATGTGGTTTCATTAAGCTCTTGGGAGGAACATTGGCATGAAGAACAAGACAAGACAGAATAAGAAGGGAGGGACAGGAGTGGGGGGTTTCTTACCCCCATTTCCATATAGCAGACTCCTCTCCAGAGGTAAACAGAATGAGGTCTTTCTTTGGAGATTGGCTTCTCCCTGGTCTCCTGGCATTTGCCTAGTCAGCTGGGGAACTGATGATAGCCAACAGGGTCATCAGATATGTTCACATGGAGGGAACTCAATAGCAAGTGCCATTCTACCTTGGGGATCCCAGAATCTGGGCTGAACTTGGACTTCATCAAGCAAAATACAGGGGCACCTGGGAGGGAAAGAGGCCATCCTGCCTTGGCCTGGCCATGATTTCCCAGAGGAAGGGCTGGGCTCTTTGACTGCTCAGCTATTTGGATGAGAAGTAATTTGTGTTTCTATGATCACATTCTCATGTGGGCATTATTCAGCTTTTACTAATTGGCTTTACAATTTTCTCAGTAGTTAATATTCATCTGTCAAAAATGGAAGCATAAATAAATAATTTCGGTTCAAGCACACCTTCTTATTAGGCCATACATCATGTTAGAGAGTTCGCATTCTTTAACCAGGAAGATGAAATTAGAAACATCTTGAAAAAGCCTTCTTGTTATCAATCATGTCATCTTGAACATGTTTCGAAGCTTGCTGCTGGCATCAAGAATAGATGTTTTATTCAAAAGAATGTATTTAAAGAAAATGACAACACTTTTCGATTTCAGCTTTTTAAAAACAGGAAATCTTTCAAGTCCTTCTGACTGTGAGCATCCCAGGGCACTGGAAGATGCTTGGAGTGGATCTAGCCCTCTCCTGATGTGACCATGGGATGGAGAATTTTCTGATCCTTTAGAATGAGTATGGGATGGAAAGATAAACAAGCTGATGCTGGTTAAAAAGAATGTCTTGGGTCTTGTGTGGCTATGAAAAAGTGATTTGCCCTGTCTGGGTTTCATTCTATTTCCTTATAAAATGAAGAGGTTGTACAAGATTAGTCTTAGTCATCTCAGGATGCTATAACAAAAACACTTAGACTAGGTGGCTTAAACAACATGTATTTCTCACAGTTTTAGAGATGAGGAAATCCAAGGTCAAGGTGTTGACAGGTCCAGAGAGAGTGAGATTCCACATTGCATTAACTCCACAGAAGACATCACTCTCATGATTTTATCTAACCCTGATCACCCCTGTTATGGTTTGCATATGAGGTTTCCCCCAAAAGCTCCTGTGTTAGTGCAGGAATATTCAGAGGTGAGGGGGTTGAATAGTGAGAGCTGTAACCTAATCAGTCCTTCTTAGTTTGAGTGGACAGATTGGGGGGTAACTGCAGGCAGGTGGGGTGTGGTTGGAGGAGATGGGTCACTGGGGGGGACATGTTCTAAAGGGTTCACCTTCCCTGTGGCCTCTTCCCCTTTTCTCTCTCTGCTTCATGGTCACCATGACCTGAGCAGCTTCTTTCTGTCACACCCTTCCACCGTGATGTGCTGCCTCACCTTGTGCCCAGAGCAATGGAGTTGGCCCACCATGGATGAAATTCTCTGAAACCATGAGCTGAAATAAATTTACTTTCCCTTAGTTGTTCTTGTTGGATATCTTGATCACAGTGAGGAAAGCTGACTAACACATCCTCCAAAGGCGCTGCCTTCCAATACTATCACATTGGGAGTTAGGATTTCAACATATGAATTTTGGGCAAATGCAAATGTTCAGTCCGTAACAAGTAGTGTCTTTTTGGGACAGAAAAGAGCAGCTTTCAGCTCTCAGAGCACCTGGAGAAGCAGGCAGCAGACAACTGTATTCATCATTCATGGAGATTTGGTGCCATTTTTCCTGTGTACATTTGTTTAAATATGGAACAGTAGAGTGTAAGTTACTTCCATTGAGTCAAACTGACCTTTAGAAAAATGTGCTTTGTTCCTGGCAGATTTTCTGTTCCTGGTTCATTCTCCCTTCCTTCCAGGATGGTGAATGCTGAATTAAACATTCTCCCATGCTCCTACAGTTCAGACCTGGACTCAGGAGAGATGAGAGCCTTGTGGCAGGGCAGGTGGCTCCAGGTATCCAACTTCTCCTCTAGGAGGGCTCAGAATCTCTCCCCGGCTCCAGCCATGCTTCCTGAGTTGCTCCCATTAAACTCTCGACCACAGTGTGTAGAGAGTGGATCCCCGAACTAGGAGAACAGGCCCCTTTCCCCAGCCCTGCCTCCTTGTCCTTGATGGCCTTTGAGCAATTGCTTCCCCTTTCGAGGATGCATCTACCCACTCATAAAATGAATGAACCAATCTCCAAGAAACAAGATTTATGAGTCACCTGGAGAGTAGTTAAAAAGATAGTTAAGGCCTGGATATCATTCTGCAGATCAAGTAGAATCTGATCTACTCCCCCAAGTCCAGATCATAGCAGGCAGTGCTTACTATGGCAAAGATGGTCTAGAATCCATGCTTCTGTCAAATGGATCCAGAAAACACAGAATGCAATCCTTCAGGTCCAGACCTGGCCACCAACAGGGGCATTCTGGAGCTTCCTCACTTCAGATGATGGCAAAGGACAAATACCAGCATCTACAAAAGCCATTGACTTGGCATTCAATGATTCCCAGCAACTTGGACCTAGCACAGACATCAAATGCATTCTAGACTAACTTCCTCATTGGACAGTTGAGAGAAGAGAGACCCTAAGAGAGGAATCTACTTGCTTGTCACCTGCAAGTGGTGGTAGAGGTGGGACTAGTGCCCAAACTTCCTGGCTTGCTCTCCAGGGTCCTCTCTTCAACCCCAAATTAGCTTCTTGTTGAAAAGCATTAACACAGCTCCCCAAATGCACAACTGAATTTTGAATTCTTTCCCTTCTTTATGCATAAATATAAAGGCATAGTTTGTAAAAATACATAAACACTGAACCTACACTTAGAGCCATATGCTGCTAACCACACCCATCTGCCGCTGTGAATTTCCTGTGTGACTGACTGTCAAAATCTCATTACAGACAGTTTGCCAAACACTTCCCAGCCAGACTAGTTGACAACCAATAACGTTAAGGCTACCCGTGACATCTTATACATATCCAACAGGTTGATCTAGAACAAACCTGCCTCCCTTACCCCATTTAAAAATTGGAAGGCATTCGATTGAATTACTAAGGGCAGTGGCCAGGACAGAGACCATTCAAACGAATTGTAGCTCCTAGAAGCCCACAGTCTAGCAGGACAGACTTGGTAAGCGAGATTTAGTCATAGTAGATGAACTAATATATCATATGCTATCAGAGGGACCACGTGCTACAGGGCTTTGGTGTGGGGAGTACACAGGCAGGTAGATCCAGGGGGGCCAGGCTCTGGACCAGGAATAGGGCAGGCATCTGGACCATGGTGGAGTGTACCTTGAGGCCCACAGACGAGAATGCACAGCACACACTGGAGGAGCAGCACACGCCAGTGGAGATAAGCCTGGAAAAGGCTGGTGGAAGCCCAACTTTACAGGCCTGGAGTGACAAACTAAGGCACTGGCTGAGGAAGCAGCTCAACCACTACAACAATAGCAGTTGCTGAGGGTGGGGTGTGGCCTATGGAGAAGGATAGCTCAAGGTTCAAATCTTGGGGGTTCTGCTTACCGGTTGGTGACCTGCCACTTTTATGATGGGGCACTAGTTCCTATTTTATAGGGTAGTTCCTCTAAGGTATTTATTTTGGTACCAGGGATTGAACTCAGGGGCACTTGACCGCTAAGCCACATCCCCAGCCCTATTTTGTGTTTTATATAGAGACAGGGTCTCACTGAGTTGCTTAGCGTCTTGCCGTTGCTGAGGCTGGCTTTGAACTCGCGATTCTCTTGTCTCACCCTCCCTAAGTGCTGGGATTACAGGCATGCACCACTGCGCCTGACTTTCTAAGTTATTTTTATTTTAACCCTCATTTTATAATAACGAGAGCTAATAAGTAGTGATGGGTACTATCCATCATGCATTGTGCTGAGCTTTATGGAACTTGCAATGGGCATCTTTGCAATGACTTTCTGGATTAGATCTATTTATGATGCCATTCAACAGATAGGGATTCTGGGTTGGGAGCATGGGCCTCTGCTTTATACTGTTGGTGGTGAGAGAGCTTCTCTTCCATGCAAGGATGTCAGGGTGCTGCCCACAGTCCATTGCCAGCTGTCCCGGCATTTCACATTAACTAACTTATGCAATCTTTGCAACAGCCCCAGGAAAGTGTCATATCACCTCTCTCATCATATAGGTAGGGAAGGTGAGGCTCAGAGAGGATGAGTACCTGTTCCTACAAGACAGATGTTCCCCAAGAAGTGAGGGTTTGATTGAGTTACCTCTACTACATCAATTGCCCAGAGATTCCAATTTAATTGCCTGGGGTGGAGCTGGGTATTGCTAGTTTTCAAAGCTTCCTGAGTGATTCTGAGGTGCATGTGGGACTGAGAACCATCAGCATGGTGGTGAAGCTGGTGTTCTTTACCAGGACTTTAAAAATGTAAAGTCCAAGCACTTCTCTATTCCCAATATCTGTGGACTCCCATATCTAGATCTTTGTTCAATAAACAAACTGGTTTCAAACAAAATAAGGTTTGAATCATACTGCTACTGCTGTTGTTTAAAAAAAAAAGGCCAGAGGAGAGAAGCTTTTCCAAGAATTTAGGTATACTGCTACATTAATAGGAGCGCCCAGGGCAAAAAATATCTTTTACTCACCTGTCAAGTTTCTGCCATCACCTGCCAACACAACAAACTTTATTTTTTTAAAGATATTTAAAAGCGTGTGAACTGTGGGGCTCCTGAACAGTGGGAAGTATGGGCTTTGCTAGGAGAGAAAGAAACGAGTTTAAATCTTCTTTTGTCCTCTTGAGAAAAGAACTGTTATCCGAGGGCTCTTGGATAAACCAGAAGAGGAGATCTGACTTTCAAGATGTCAGAATTACGGAATCACCTTGTTACTTTCCTCTATTTCTGTGGGACGGTTGCTCTTCTGAGCTCATCAAGAGATGCTCCATCTCCATGCGTGGCCCCAGTGCTCTGTGGGGCCTGATCATCACACAAGTCAACAAGCATCTTCAGTTCCCAAGTCTGCTCTCCTGGCATCTCTGTCCCTACGAGCTCAGGACAAATTCTGTCCACTATGCGAATAGACATTTCCATGCTCTTCAGAGAGGGCCATGTTGCCTGCACATCTACTCCTTTAAGGAGGTGAGATCATAAGTCATCTCCAGGATCTGGCTCGGGATGGTAAGATTCCTTCAAGACGTTAATCTCAAGAAATGAATGAACTGTGTTGTGTGAGTGACATGAATTGAGACTCATGGCTTTGGCCATGAGGTCTTTCTGAGCTGTTAAGTAGTGTTCTGTGGGCTGTTCTGAGCCTAAGTGTGATAAATGAGAGGCTTTGCAAGAGAAGGGGGAAGCTCCAATCTCCCTGGAGAAAGGGACTTTCTCCTGCCTCAGCGGCATACTTCAGCAAAGGTGAAAATGAAGGCTTGCTGTTTTCCTAAAATGATAATGACCACATACAATGCAGGCAGTTATCCGGGTCAGTGCTGTACTAAACACTTTGCAAACATTATTTATTTTCATTCTCACTGTGATCTTCTGGAGTAGGTTCCTCCCCTGCTTTACAGATGAGGAAACTGAGATTGAGGGAAGACAAGCAGACTATCTTAGACAGCAGAGCGCCCTCTTCCACCTGGGTCTTTTCATTCCTAGGTGGCGTGCCCTTTCATCCCTGGGGAATACAGACCTAGACAGTTATTTTATAAATTTTATTGACAGTTCCCTTTTGGAGACTTCCTGAGATCGCCATCCATCTGTGTCTGGAGGGAGAAGAGAAGTGCCTGCCTCTTCCCCGCGCCCCCGCCTCTTCCCTTGAGGGAAGTAGGTGCTGCTGAGGTCCACCCGCCATGTCCTTGCTTCTCTGAGCCAGATGATACCACCTCCTTCAACCATGTTCCCACTGGGCCCTTTATGATCCTCTGCTGGATCATATATTTGATCAATATTCCTCGTAAACCTTCCCAGTTCTAAATATAAATCTAAAACGCAATTCCACTGGTGGCCCCCTTTTTATAGCAAGAAACTGCAAGGTATAGAATGTCAGAGGTACATGGGATCTTAAAGACAATCAAATCCAAGCCCCCCATTTCATACATGGGAAAAGTGAGGCTCAGAGGTGGGAACAAACTGCTCAGAGGTGGGAACAAACTGCCCATCATGGCACAAGTTGATGGTAGATCTGTACCTACATGTCTCAGCCTTGGTTTACTCTTCTCTAAATTAAGGGGCACAGGGCAGCCAGGAAGTACGATTCGAGTGGTCAAAGTGATGGGGCCTGGTGATTGAGAGGCTGTGGCAGGAGAGTGTCAAGCATGATGACTCCTAGGCTCTTGGTTTCAACACATTTGAAATGGGCCACCATGGGTTACCCAACAGGCAGGGCAGGGAGACGCCCTCTATCTGGAAGGAAAGCGTATGGGATTGGTAGAGTGGGATGTGAAGATGTGAATGTATACAATCTCTTGGACTTTGGCTACCCCAGTAGAGCAAGACAATAACAAAGCAGGCATCTTAGAAGCAATAACAACTGCAAAACCAGCAGGGAGAGAAAATGAAAATCAATGCTGAAACAATGTTCAAAAGACATCCCAACACCTCTGTTCATTGATGTCTCATGAGCTCCATCCAGAGGCTCTGAGTTAATGAAGTTGAAGCAGCTGTTCTCCCTCCTGGCATGGCCTATCCCTGATGTCACCTGATGACTGTCCAGAGAGCAGGGGAGCTCCAGTCCCCCAGCTCTGTCTGAGCCCTCTTTTATGGCTGCTGTCATCTGAGGCTGGATCAGAACCAGAGTTGGTGGGAGCCCTAGGACACGTTATCAGAGCTCCCAGAGTGCTTCTAAACACTCTTCATTACTCCTCTCAAATTCCATTTTAATCAAGCTTTACAAATATGTTCACTTCTGACAAAATTGCAGCAGTACAACAAAATGCTGTTTGTTTTGGAATGCTAACCCCCAAACTGTTTCCTTAGCTTTGCTTTGCTTTTGTTTTTAAATTTTTTACTTATTCCATTTCCATAGCTGATCTGAAATCTTGAGATCTCAGGTCTGGGAGCTCTCTTCTGAAGAGGGTGTGTGTGTGTGTGTCTGCACACACTGCTTAGCTGATCAGGAGCAGAGCTGAGTAAGTAACCTAGAACCAGCCATGCCTGAAGTCTGAAAATTTACTGAGCAGATCTGACTTTAGGCCCATGTCCTCACAGGGCAGCTGCAGATATGCAGGTGAGTACACCAGCCCTATCTGGTCCTCTCTTCATCACGTCCTTCCCCAGCAGTGGACACCTTGAAAACCACGCATTGCTTCACCCAGAACTCCAGTCTCACAGGCTCCTTGAGACCAGAGAGTTTGCCACTCTAGGATCTCAACGGGGCCACTGAGCAGCACATTTCCTCTATGTTGCCTGGAACCTGCCCAGGTGGAGAATTCATTAGTATATAGCATATATACACCAGCATCAGTGCAAAGCCTGCCCCAGCCCTTGTGTGAACTCTGTACATGCACTGTCACCTTCAAGTTTCCTACAGCCTTGGTGGCCAGATAGGTTCAGACACATGCCTGAAGTCACACAGCCAAGGCTGGATGGATTGGGGTCAAGAACTAGGATCAGTTTGGCTGCAACAGTGGTGGTTGAGCTTAGCCCTTGCATGACAACTGTCCCTGGGAAGTGACTGTGGCATGTCTGCACCACATCGGTTATAGAGAGGTCAAGGGTCTTTTTTTCCTAAATGCCTGTGAACTGGTGAAGGAGTGAGGAGGCCATCCTGGAGAAGCCTCTTGTAGAGGGATGCAGGCAGCCACAGGGTAAGAGAGGAAAGGATTCATGAAGGGGAGAGTCCAGAGAGAAGTTGGCTCACCTGGGAAGGTAACTCAGATGACTGGAGTTCCCTGGGCTAAGGGAGGGAGAGCACAGAGAAATGTCCAAAACCATTTCAGGGACCCATGGAAGAGGAATTGGCTAGTTCTGCATGTCCCTAGTATATAGCTGTGACATAGCACCAAATTCTATTTTGACAGCACCAATTCAAATATTTGTGATGCCCAAATATGGAAGGGCCTGGCTGGACTGGCAGTGAGTGCCCTGTCACCGGCGGCATCCTACTAAAGCAGAAACTACTCGCCTTGTTTACTGAGACTCTCAGTACTCACTGAGTGTACTGGGGCATGGGCAATGGCGGACAGACAGACGGTTAAGTCTAACCTGAAACTGAGTTAAAGTTTTAATGTCCCAAAGATTTCAGGAAACATTAGAGACAGACATAAAATTTTATGTGAAGAGACGTTCTTTTCAGCACTGTGGATCATATGAAGCACTGGAAACAACCCAAATGTCCCCATTTTGAATATTGGTAAGGCAAGATGTGGCACTACCATATACTGCAATATTAACTTTTATTATTAAGATGAGATTTTTAAAACATCATCTGAGAAAAAGAAACTCTCTCCACCTGAGGTTTATGGGAAATCTGTGCATGTTCTTCTCAAATTTGCTGTGAACCTAAAAACTGCTTTTTTAAAAAACAATCTATTCAAACCACCACTATGACCAGCACTAACAACAAACCACCATGTAACTTAAGTGAAAAAAGAGAATGCAAAATTGCATAAATGCATATATATGAAACATGAACACACACACATGTATCAGCTGAATCAATTGCATAGGAAATAGTGGATAGATGAAGACGTGTGAGCAGAGACAGTGGTCTGTTGGTGTAATAATGAGGGCAAAATCCTATTTTATGTTGCATAGTTTCTACCAGGGGCCTGTATCATTTTTTATAATCAGAGCAGAAATTATCAAAATGATTATTTTTGAAGACTAGGATGACATGGGGAAGCACAAAACTGTGTTAAGCAAAAAAAGCAGGCTATAAAAGTATGCATAAATTATGACCCTAATTATGCACATAAATTTAGTTATTTATTCCCGATTTTTTTCATAACAAGTATTGAAAGCAACATGGATGAACCCACCTGCACACAAATCCCCACTCAGGGAAAACCTAAAGTAAGTATTTGAAAATGCTAAGGGTTGTTTTCAGGTTGCAAGTATTGTGAGCTACTGAAAAAAAAGGTAGAAAATTGGATAATTTTGGTTTCGTACTTTTTTTCTAGTATTTTCTAAGTAACTTTTTTTCTCTATAATAAAGCCCCAGAAAAACCAAGAGCAATTGTTGGAACACATTAGGAAGCCCCAGATGGTTAGTGCCCCCTTCTGCCTGTTCATTGCTGTTCCTGTTGTTCTTGCTGAGTGAAGGTCACTCAGGCACTCTGCCATGTACTAGGCTGCAATAGTGTTTCTTGCCTGCTAGGGGTTTCTGGGGTCCGGGGGCAGTTGTGGGCCCAGATCACTATCCTTTGGAGCAGGATATGCACCTTCCCTAGGTTCAGCCATGGATCCTGCCAGATGTGAACCTAAGGAAGTATGTGGTTGTCATTCTGGAAACTGGCTCAGGAAATCCCAGGTCTCTGGGAACAGCTTTTGAACTCAAAATGCCTTATTAAACACAATCCACCTGAATTCATCAGCTCAAGCAGAGCCTAGTCATAATCCCCAGAATCACTGTGAGTGTAAACAGGGGTGCCGACACCCCTGGAGTGCACGTCGGGTTTACTTATATAAAGAGGTAATTTGCAAAAGTGCAGTTAATCCCACCATGCTTTATAATTTAAATGTCACTAGAAATGATTGCTGACATGCAACTGATTAACAGCAGCCCTTAGTACCAGATTAATCAGCATCCAATCCAGAGTATGTGTTAAGATGGAATGAGACAAAAAGGGAGGAAAACGTCCCCCACTTCCCTCTGCTGTTATTTCAATAGAATGCCCAACTTTCCCCTGCCATTGGGAGTCTGACTAAAAGCTGTGTTTGAGTACTTTTCTTACATGAAAAGGACACATAAATGATAAATTGTCAAAACAGAAGTGTGATTTTCCCCTTTGGAGAAAATTGAAATACCTCCTCTTCGTTTGATGTGGTTGGGAGGACCTGTCAATCATTTTGCCCAAAGCTGGGAGATGGGGGAGGTGTATAAAACTACTAATAGTCCAAATTCCTAGTTCCTGTTCTTCTCAAGATCTAGCACACTTTTGGCCCTATCTTTGATTCTGTGAGAAACCCTGTGTCTATCCAATAAATTCTTCCTTAGATAAAGGTAGTTATTATTTGCTTTCATTGTTTGATCCCAAATAAAACAAAACAAAATAAAATACTGGTCTAAACATATTGAGCAAAAATAATTTTAATGTATTGAAAAGTTCTTTAAACCAATAAAAAATTAAGTAATTCAAAGAACACTTTCCTCCAGGATTTCTACCCAAACCAAACGGTATGTTCAAGGAAAGTACGGACCAATGAAGAGGTGTTAAGGGGATTTACTCATGGGTCAGCTGCCATCCTCATCAAAGGCTTTTAAATGATATACTTTAATACTTTCTGATTTTAACACAAGACTTGGAGCTGGAGAACAGGCCCCAGCCCTCAGTGTACATTCAGGTTTCTTATTATTTACCTCATTTCCTTGGCCCCTCTTTACTTGCCAAGCTGGGGATTCTTTCTGCTTTTGCAGGTGAAATCTCATGGCCCAGAGGGGGTAGGGCCAGGACCAAGACCAGAAGCTGACTCTTGCCCTCTGGCCTTTGAGGGCAGCAACTGACCTGGGTGGGCCTGGTCACTGGACAACCCCAGCAGGATCCCCTTTCCTATCTCTCAACCCATACCTGGCTATTTATATCTATAAAACCTTATTCTTTTCCTTTTAAATGCATTTCCAAAGGTTAGAGTCCATGAAACAAATGCCCTTGCTCTCTATGACTTCAAGTTTGGCTTTACAAATTTGAAAGCCTCTGCTCCTGTGTGGGAGAGGAGCACCTCTTGAAGCAAAATCATTATGTCCTGGATTTGGTGTTTTATTACTCACATGTGTCCAATGTGGGACTTGAGTTTCTTTAGTCATGATCCCTCTTGTCCAGCCTCAACCTGTTGGTAGCTCAGCATCCTTGAAGCAGCAGTTCTCCCACCAGAGAGACATGGTTTCTAGTGGTTTCCGAAGGTGCAAGATCTAGCACACTTTTGGCCCTATCTAGAGGTGCTATTGTCCAGGATGGCAGTTTTCAAACTTTTTGCTTTTGTTTTTTTAAAGCAGCAGGAGCTTAATTTCAAAAGGCCCTCTTTATAGAAGGTTCAAGACCAAGGAAGAGCCAGGGTGGACTTAATGATTTCCAACAGTTCAAGATGAGCTGACCTAGATATTTGCATATCTTTAAGTAATATTCTGATGACTTATTATTTTCATAATGGGAGGTGAAATGTTGATGCTGTACTTCTCTGCCTTGATCGATCTCTCAATTTCATAGGTCAAGGTAGAGTGGTCACCTGTGACTCAGCTAAGCACATCTATTCAAAGCCAATCTGTAGAGATCATGAGAGAGACTATTACCCAGGCTTCTCCATCCTCCTGGTTTCAGTGTAACCACGTTTTACAGAAGCTCCTGGTAAAGTGATAACCATGTCCAAGCTATATCGAGTGCTTGCTGTGTGCCAGAGGCACCCTGCATGCTGGCTTATTAAGTTCCTGCAATAGTCCCAGGAAGTAGGGACTGTTTTCATTGCCACTTTATTGATAAACAAACCCAAATTCAGGGAGGTTGAGTGACTCACATGTGTCCACTCAGTAAGGAAAAGGAATACCTGGGATCTGTGTCTTGATGGATGACTTCAGAGCCCACATTCTTAATTAACCATGACCACTTGGTGCTTTGCACATGCTAACCTGATCCAGTAATGGAAAATCCTATTTCCCTCCTCCAACTTCCTGTCTCCTTTTCCCTTGCCTGGAGATAGACTGATCCATTTCTTCATCTCACTAGGAGCCCTGAGGGCTGCTGACACTTACTCTCATCCTTTCTTAAATGGAAACTTTACCAGGGCCAGCCCCTGGCATCTGCTCTAGGATAGATAAGGTGGAAAGTTTATGCACCAAAGCTTCCAAGGAATGTGCAGAGAAAATGATTTGTGATGTGTGGTTTGAAACACTAAACTCCTCCTGGGCTCGGAGCAATGTCCTGCCTCTGGGAACCACGGGATCATTCTCAACCCTCACGGCTGGGTAGCGCGTGCTTATTTGAGGAAGAGCTGGCAGGTGTTCCCAGCTTCTTGCAGGCCAAGGCACTGGGCTTCTGCCAACTTCAGCCTGAGATGGAAACCATGTTGGCAAATAGCTTTCCCAAACTCTGATGCCTCCAAAATAATTTGTTTGTCTGCCAAGGCTGCTTCTCCCCACTGCACCTCAGGGCTGCCATCACAGCCCTCCCACCTCCATCTCATCATGTCCAGTCAGATGGAAGAGGAAACCTGCTCCCTCTCTCCCTCAGTCCTAACCCAGTCAAGGCAGGGCAGGGCCAGTCTTGCACCCTCTGTGGAGATACCAGGTCTGGAGAGGAGGCTGAGCCAGTGGGCAACCTGACAGCATATTTAGTTTAATCAGGAAGGCATTTAAGGGAGGACCAGGCAGTCCTGCTGGTCTAGGAAAGCAAAAGAGACCATGAATTTATAGGATGTGGGGATGGGAGGACAGACAGAGGTCCCTAACCAGCACCGGATTTTACTAGCCACGCTAGGTGGAGCCTAGAATCTGCCTCCTGGTTCCCAGTCCCTTTTCCTTCTTCACCTTTCCCTTGATTTTTCAAAACGAGTCATCCCCTCCCTCTGCATGGACAACCTTGGGCTGATCCCGCCATCCCCATATAGTCCCTCCTGTCTCTCGAGGCCAGATCTCCACATATTTCCTCTAGTTCAACTCACCAGGGATCACCAAGCCCCTTAAATGCAGGGACTGGTACCAAGCTTTGAGCTCCACCCTGAAGCTCTGGAGATCCTGCTGGAGATAGAAATTTGAAGGAGGAGACAGAGGCCTCCGGCATGAGAGAGTCTGGTTCCATTGACCTGAGGGAGGGATAAAATAGCTGAGCTGAGCCACAAACCAGAAGCAGATGTAAGGGGATGCACGCAGTAAAGTTCCACTCAGTTTGTTTAGAATTCTCTGGTGGCAAGTGACAGAAATCCAACTCCATCTGGTTGAAGGGAGAAAACAATTTGTTGGAATGTCCTGGAGTAGGCACAGATTTGAAGAAAGGGTGGCTCTCCATACATCTCTCATCACTCTGGGGAGCCATTTCCCCATTGCCCAGAAACATTTGTCTAGAAAGGCCCTGTGGGCAATGGCTCCTTGCACTCAATTCATGCCAGCCTCAGCCACACGGAAAGCCCCAACTACGCATTCTCATTCTCTAGCTGCAACTCGAAAAGTCTCAGGGAAGCACCCTATTGGCTGGCTTTGCGTGAGCATCCAGGCTCTCAGTTTGCCTCATTCTCAAGTGAATAATAGGTGGGACTAGGTGATCTCTAGAGATTCTTACTACTCTGAAGCAGATGTGGTGACTTCTCCCATCTGTATCCCCTGAACTAGCACAGGAGTACTGCACACTGTGGTCACCTTAAAGGTGTGCTGAATAGGTCCTCTTCTTCCTCAACATCTGTTATTGCTCTGACTCTCTGAGAACTGAATTCCATAGTATTTCTCAGAATCCTTGAGTCCTGGGCCAAAACAGGATTGGGAAGACATGTTTGGGATATGGACCAGGTTGGGGAGATTTTTCTCCAAAGGTGCAGCAGCTTGGGAACAGCTGACTATACTGGTAAGAGTATTCATTGCTCTCCGTCTTGGTTCTGCCTGCCAGTGGGGCAGGAGGGATGGGGGTCCTGAGAGCTGGTGATGAATGAGGTACAAACAGCTCTAGCCTGCTTGCTTCTGTCTGGGTCCAGGATGGGGTCCCACAGAGATGTTCTGTGTGAATGGTATGCCAGGTCCAGCTGTCAGCCCCAGTCTCTGATGCTGGAGGAACCAGATGGAAGTGTCAGTTGGGTTGAGGGGCTTGCAGAGCTGGAGAACAAGCCAATCATCTCATTTTCTCTTCAGGAGGCTGAGAAGAGCTTATAGGGAAAGTTGCCTTTGGAAAGAGCAGTAGGGCTTCGTCCAGTGGGTTCACAGTGGTCATCTGTGGTTGAATTTCTATTCTGTGACCCATCACATGTGTGGCCTTGGGCCAGCTGAACCAGTTTTGCCATCTGACATACGGAGTTGGTAGTGGAACTTATCTGAGAAGGATGTGTCTGAAAATTAGCAGTTAAGTTAATAATAATAAGTTAAGTTTCGCTAGGCGTGGTGGCGCACACCTGTAATCCCAGCAGCTTGGGAGGCTGAGGCACGAGGATTGCTGAGTTCAAAGCCAGCCTCAGCAAAAGTGAGGTGCTAAGCAACTCAGTGAGACCCTGTCTCTAAATAAAATACAAAATAGGACTGGAGATGTGGCTCAGTGGTTGAGTGCCTCTGAGTTCAAGCCTCTGTACACTAAAAAAAAAAAAAAAAAGTTAAGTTTCATTCAAGTTATCCTGTCATTTTTCATTGAGCCATTTCTTTGTGAAAAGTTGTACCCTAAGTTTCTGGGTTCTAAACTGTGTCCAGCCCTGGGTTCTCAGAATGACAGCAGAGCCTGGGGTTGGGGGTGTGGGGCTGGGAGGACGTCAACCTGAGCCTGATCTCAGAATCTACCAACAAAGAAGGCCAAGGAGAAGGAACATGAGCTCTGCATTAGCTAGGTCATCTGTGCAGGATGCCTACTGAGTCCCAGGATTTCTAAACAAGCCCACACTTACCCACAGAAAACCTGGGAGGTGGGGCAGGCACCTCCTGTGATCTGCCAAAGAAGCTGGAGCTCAGCTAGGGTGGGAGTTTCATGCACAGTAAGAGGGGGACCTGGAGGATTCCCACTCTCTGGAATACATGCTACTATGGTTTGAATGTGTCCCCACAAATTTCATGTGTTAGAAACCTAATCCCCAAATTCATGTTAGTGATATTTTGAGATAGGTCCTTTAGGAAGTAATTAGGATTAGATGTGGACAGAAGAGTATGGCCCTCATGGTGGCATTACAGGCTTTATCAAAAAAGAGACCCAGGCTAGCACACTTGTCCTGTCTTACCATGTGATGTCATCTGCTATGTTGTAACACAGCATGAAGACTGTCATTAGATGCCATTCAGATGTCAGAACCATGCTCCATGGACTTCCCAGCCTCCAGAACAGTGAGCCAAATAGACCTTTCTTCTTTATAAATGACCCAGTTAGGTATTTTGTTATAGTAACAGAAAACAGACCAAGACACAAAACACTGGGCAGTGTCTCATGGTCTGCCCGACCTCATACCTGGGGTGGCTTTTTCTTTAGTTGACAAAAAGGAATGGTGCCATGTTGATTTGGGGAGGGACTTTTCCTTGTTCTGGTTTTTCCTGTATCCTGTCTCCCACTCCAGTCTCCCTCCTTTGATTCTCTATCCCTTACTTCCATCCCTCTCTGCTCAGTTTTCTTTCTGCTTTACCCATGACCTCCCAGAGTCTCCTGGCTTATTACCTTGAAATAGCTGAAGAGGAAGATACCTGCTGGATAAAATGCTGGGGTTCCTATTAGCTTTGAGCTTGACACTTGCATACTCTCTTTGATCGACAGGTTCTGTACCCTCCTGCCCAGCTCTTCCATAGCTTTGTAAGCCTCGCCATGGTCCAGTGTGCATCTCTGTATCCCACTCAGTGAATAAGATGATGCTCTTTGGTGACCAATCCATAGCAGTGTGGGGTCCTGGAATATCAGTAACCAAAGATAATGCATGTTCAATCAAATCCATAAATATTTCTAACATGGCTGACTTATTTTGTAGAATACACATGCACAATCCATCAAAAAGTAGAAAATTCTCACATTGCAATTTTTTTTAGTGTTTAAAAAAACTAAATTCTCTTGTCCTTTTGTCCCCATAGTGCCATCACTAATACATGTCTGTGCTGTATGAGAATGACAGGTACGTAAAGGGGAAATGGATGGAGAGGGAAGGAGGGAGATGGGAGCAAAAGACAGAGTTTTACCAAGACATAAGGAACAGTGCCTCGCTATTAAAAGCACAGGAAGGAAACTTGACTTACAGAAACTCAGTAAATGATCACAATAATTGTACAAGAAGAAACAAAAGCCCTAGTCTTTGCTCTCCTCCAAGATATATGTGCCCAGAGTCTATTCCTGAGTTTCCAGCTCAGGTGTTTGGTCGCCTGTGAATTTACATAGTTCTTTCCCCAAAGTGTTTTTGAAATGATACAAAAGAGTGCATTCAGAGTTAGAAACCTTGAATTCTACTTCTGGAATATTTAGAGGTTTGTTTCTATAACCTTGAACAAGTCAATTAAGCCCTTTGAGACTTGTTCTATATTTGAGGAATGGATTATGCAATGGCAGAATTTCTGAGCTTGGTCGTTTTCTCTGAGATCAAAAGGAGGTGGTGTCCTCCCTATGTCTCAGGGGCACTGAGAAGGTCACCAGGGGTGGTGACTGTGATAGGCCCTAAAATCATGAAGAAATCCATGCACATTAGTGTGGTTCTTTGGACTGATGCACTGATCCATCCTATGGCTCATGAGTGATGGGGCAGGTGCAGCTCTGAGGGACTTGAACTTGGACTGCACAGCGGCTGACTCTAATTCTCTAACCATTCCTACCATCCAGGGCAGATCTGCTCTGGGTTTCTATTTTGCTCTTCCCTTAAGTCATAAGGTCATGTGTCTAGGAGTCCAGCCCCAGCCACTGTCTTGGTCTGGCTGGGCTTGCGCAAGGCTAATTCTAATCTCGGCTTCCTTCAGTTTTATCTCACATTCATGTCTTTATCCAAGAGGGAGAAAGCATCCTTTTCCTCACTTTCCCATGCCTGATCCTGCTCCCAGAGCCCTATGGGGAGTTCTGTAGCTCTTCCATATGTTTAAGAAACTGAGACAAAGCCAGCAATGGATTTAAGAATTTTAAATTATCGGAGGGAAGAAATCTTATCCTTAAGCAAAGGAATGATGGCAGTCAAAGTCCAGGCTGAGGGTCAACATGTGGCTGAGTGTTTTATTCACATAGTGATAATTTGTAGGCTTTTTTATTTTCTTTTTTTAAGAGGAAAGCTGGAGCAACAACATACAAATTGCTAATCTAAATGAGACATTCCAGGAAAATGAGACGCATTAAGCTTTCTCCTTTAATATCTAAAATGGGAAAACAATTCCACGACAACCGCAGGAATGCTTCCAGTGCGACAGGGATACAGCCTCTGATTGTCAGGCCCGGATTCTGAGGGTCAGAATCTAAAATTTGCTCATTACTGCTGTCTGGCGCAGGCAGAAAGGGGTCCTGTTCAGGGTCTGATCTGTACAGGTCTAATGCAGAAGTTGTGTTTAGACGCAGGCATCCCAGAGGACACTTCCTAAGAACCAAGTCACCCCAATGAGGATCTGAGCCAGCACCAGGTATACCCAGGAAGCAGGTCTCTGTCCTCATCCTGGCCAAGTGACAGAAACCAACTAAGGCTCAGGGAGTTTCAGTGGCTTCCCTGACTTCCTCTAGCTGGTAAATGGTGGAGTTTTGGACTTGGACCCTCTGCTTCTTGTCTCCAAATCCAGGGCTCCCTTGGGAGTGAAGTCAGTTCATCTCTTTTCCTCCTTACTATCTGGATGCTTGAGACAAGGCCTGTCGGGCTCTCTGAGGACTAGAAGGGGCATTACTTAAGTGAGGCCTGTCTGCGTCGCCCGCCCTTCTAGGGGACTGTCTTTAGATCCCCCAGTGCCAATCTACAGCCTCCTGGGCTGACACTTTCTCTATTTACAGACACTAATCATTTCCCATGCAATTGAACAACTTAATAAGCTGCGAAAATTTGATAAGACAATTTAATTGCCGGCTGTTACGTATCTGCTCAATATAGCTGGGTTTCTCGGGAAGGTGAGCTGGGAGTGTGAGCAGAGACACTTAATTAAAGAACTAAAACAATGGAGCTAGATTAGAGAGCTCCAACAGGCACCAACCCTGGACCTATTTTCCAGGGCTTACTTGTTCAGATGGGGCCCCCCATGCAAACTGTACAAGTCTCATCTTCTGGGTAGTAACAAAACAACCAGGTAGGTCCATAGGCTTGATCTGCAGCACCAAGAGTGGCTTTGCATGGGACAGCTCCAAAATGTTAAGAGGGAGCTTTTTTTTTTTTTTTTTCCAGGCCAGAAGTGGGTTCATTTTGAGGGGAAGACATACTTCTGCAGGACAAATTCCTGCTCCAGATCAAGCTGAGCCTAGGACCTTGCCTGAAGAACAGCCTTGCAAGGCCTCTTTCAGTTCTGATCCTCTTCCTTCTCTCCCTCACCTATTAATTCTCCCTTTTCCTTAATAAATCTCTTGCAGGCAAATTCTCATCTTAGGGTCTGCCTCCGGGCAATCAGATCTAAGACCCAGGAGATGTGAGCTTGACCTTGACCTGTCCCTTCTGGAGATTTGTAGCCTTGTCCTTGGTTTTTAGTGATTATGTTTTCTCTAACTACACTGAGAGGGTGGGATACATCCAGCTTGGAATTTCTGGATGGAAAAACTTGAGTCAGAAAGATCTTGAGGTAAGTTGCTTAGCTTCTCTTGTTTGTAGTTTCATCCTGTAGACTGGAATAGTTGGATGGATGCTAAAGGACTGTTGGAAGAAGTGAGTTTGCATATGCAAATCAGCACTGAGCACATAGTGAATGCTCAATAAATATTATGACTGGTATGCAAGTATTTGCCATTTTGTCAGACCTTGGCTCCTAGTGGGGAATCAGATGTGAGGCCACTGAGCTGTGAGTTCTTGTCAGGCAGGAGCTCTGCCACGTGTTCAGTGTGCTGTAAGCATTTGTTTAAAGACTTCGGGTAGGAATTTATTTATTTTTTAATTTTTTTATTCTAAAGGCGGTTGCCGGAGAGAGCATTTGCCTGCCACTGTTGGGAAAACCATTTTATGATTCCGCTGTAACATGTCATGTTAACGGTTCCATTCTTTCTCTCCATCTCCCTTTTATTTGTGAGACAAGTTTGCCAAGCATTTCACAAACACTGTAGGGGAAGAGAGAGGAGGGGAGCAGACAGGCACAGCGTAGCCACGGGAGGAGCCCGCGCCTCGGCGGCGTTCCCCAGGCGCCCGCATTAAGGGCCTGATTAACTTAAAATATTTCCCAGCTTCTGAGGCACTTGATTAAAGTCAATTGGGGGGAAAGAAGATAAGCTCTTACAAGGGCTAATTTGAGGCTTAGAAAACTTGAATATGTCTAAATCTCAAATTGTCGGGTGTGGAGCGCCAGTGATTGCCGGGGCTGCGGGGAGAAGGTTTTAACATTCCGCCGGTGATCGGCGCTGCCGGCGCCCCAGCCCCCTGGTCCCCACCCGTCTCTTTGCGGCTGCCTTGCCGCGGAGCCGGCTTCGCTCTCTGCTCTTTTCTTCCGCTTGTGAGGGCTCAGATGATTTTGCCTTTTGAAGACATGGAAATAGATGGCTTTGGATTCAGAACGCAGTCTCTGTTGCCTTTTCCCTCTCCCAGATGCCTGGAAAAATCAAAGTGGGGGTTTAGAGATGCCGTCCGTGGCATCCCTTGATGTGTTAATAGGTCGCGCTTGCTGCACCGCGGTCCCCGCCGCCAGGGACACTGTGATACGGGCAGATCTCCCCTGCTCCCATCAGCTCAGGTGGCACGGAGCCAGGCAGGGGGCTCTTGGTTTTCCTGTCATGTGGCACGCGGGCTAACTTTTGATCTTTGATAGACAATTTGCTGCAAAGATGCAGACACAGTGCGGCTCACATTTATTTAGGTTGTCCTGCTTAGCACAGGAGAGCTCTAGGGGTGGGGAGAAACAGTTTGTGGCCATCGGACAGCATATTAATTTTCTATTGCTGCATAACACATGGCTACAAATTTAGCGTCTTAAAGCAACACCCATTTTTTAAAAACTTATGGTTTTGTAGGTCAGAAGTCTTGGTGGAGTGGCTGGACTCTACCAAGGTGTTGGCTGGATTGGGTCCTCTTGTGGGACCTCTGAGGAGGAACCTCTTTCCAAGCTCCTGCAGAGTACTGGGAGAATTCCCTTCCTTGTGGGTGGAGGACTAGACTGTTTGCTTGGGGGATGTGGATGGAGACCTCTTGGAGCAACTTACAGCTGTCTGCATTCCTCCTCAGGTTGCCCCTGCATCTTGAAACCAGCAAAGGTACATCAAATCCCCTCTGTGCTTCTCATTCCTATGATTCTTCTTCTGTCAACAGGCAGAGAAAAAATCTGCTTTAAAATGGCTCACTTGAGCTGGGTCAGGTGGCCCACGTCTGTCATCTCAGTGCCCCAGGAGGATCAAGGAGGAAAAGCCATGTACTAAGCAACTCAGTGAGATCCTGTCTCTAAATAAAATACAAAATAGGGCTGGGGATGTGGCTCAGGGTTGAGTGTCCCTGAGTTCAATCCCTGGTACTCCACCCCCCAAATATGACTCACTTAATTGAGTCAGGTTCTGAATAACTTCTGATTTTTAAGGTCAGTTGACTTGAGACTTCACATCTACACAATCCTTCACAGCGGTACCTAGGTTACTGTTTCACTAAATAACTAGGCGATGGTTCTATTGGTGGGATAGAGAGATGGTTTCTGTCTATCACAGACATCCTGAGAAGGATGTGATTATGGTCAGATGATGCAAAACAGCCTTGAAGACCTCCCTAACCTCTGTGAGTTTCCCAAGGGAGAAAGGAAAACACCAGAGAACCCTGGCAAATAGGAACAAAGCTACCACCCCTTTATGCCCGGTGGGGTCTGTGTGGCAGCCCGGGAAAACTCTGTGGAGCGGGGTGAGGTGGCAGGTTGGAGCACATGAGCTGGGAAACCTCTCCGTCTCCCAAGCTCCTTAGTAACTGTCACCTCTGTCTTTCTTCCTCAGCCTCCCAAGACCAAGTGAGAGCTATCAACAGCACCCACACAAATAACCGTGGCCACTTTCATAAAACTTAATATTAAAGCATTTTATATTTGCTATACGTATTTATTAACACAAGTACTTGGTGACCAGCGATTCCAGGAGGCATCTGACAAGCATTTCTTACTCAGTATAGTCCAAGGTCCTTCAGAAACATTTCTGAAGTAACAGAAAGGAACAAAGCAGCACACTACTGCTCTAAACCAATATTAACCACCTCAGATCACAGGTAGGTAGGACTGGTTTTTCTAAGGGGCAGAATGGAGACTGCTGTTGGAAGCCAAAGTGTATTCTACCACTTCAATCTGAGTGAATGCATCACAAGAGAAGAAGACAGGTCTGGGGGCTGGGCTCCCTCTCTCTCGACTTCTTGGGCCAGAAGGAGAGAGTTCTTACTCAAGAATTGGACAGCCATCCCTCTACACAGTGGTGGTGCCTTTGAGGCCCTCAGAGAACACTGTATATGATTCTTCTCCCAGCTAGCATCACAGTACATTCCTTCGGTGCTGTGGGATTTGATGGAGGAACTTCCTGCTTGGACAAGTAGAGTCCATGAGCTCAGCATGATGGGCAAGAAAGGAGCCAGACAGAGCCCTGGAGCAGTGCATTTTGGGAACTGTAGTTTTTACCAAGCTCCTTTGTTTCAGGAAAGCAGGCAGCAGGATTTAAGATCCCTTTGCCAGCTCTTCCATGTCTGCAGAGGCAGAGCACTTAGCATGGAATTAATCCTTAAACAAACACACTGACCAACAACTGAGGCTTCTTCCTATTCTGGATGGAAAATCAGAACATTTTGAAAAGGAAAGATCAACAGGGAATCCCTACTTTCAGGGTAGTAACATGCAATATGAGACTAGCAATTAAAATGGTTTGGCACTGATGTAAGACTCAATGGACTTGTCAATGAAAAGGAATACATAGTCTTATGTAAACTATAACTTGTAGATTAAAAAGACTTCAGGATGAAATAATAGGGCATAGAATTCAACCAACATATTGTGAAAATTGGCTATTTGGAAGAAAAGTAAGCTGGGTAGATTTTTATCTTTTACCATATTCCTAAAATTTAAAAACAACAACAACAATAACAGCTTGGCCCTCTTCCATTCAATAAACTTTATGGAGTTAAAAGATAACAAACTAGGTATCTTCAGCACATATCTGGTAGATGAAGGGTTAAAATCTTTACTATACTCAGAGATCTTACACCCTAGGGAAAACTAGTAATCAGCATGGACATACAGGTCAAGTCAAAGAAACTATCTTTATGAAATAATCATAGGAACAAATTCTTATTTACAAGGGTGTTCACTGCAGTATCATTTATAAGAACATGACATTATTAAACGTGCTGAAATGTTTAACAACTAAAGAGTAGTTGAATAAATTATAGCATATTCATGTGATGCAATATTGGGTTACCATTATAATTATGCTTTAGAGAATATCTACTACTATGGGATAAAATAAGAAGTTTCATTTTTAAGGAGAGAAAACTAAATATGTTCTATGATAATGATCCACACATGTGCTGCCTGTGCCCACACACAAAGAAATTGAATGAACCACTCAAACCCACTGCCAATGGATCTCTCTGTGTGTTGCAATTATCTGGAATATTTAGTTGTTTCTTTGTTTTCTTTCCCATTTTATGTTTCTGTTTTCCTAATTTCTACAATGAGCTTTTTATAAGTAAATTATGTAAGTTATTTTAATAAACGAATAACTATTAAGTTGGTGTATAAAAAGCAAAAAACCACTATGGGAACATGAAAATATAGGCCGTGTTTTTTAGTAGAAAACCATAATGTTGTAAAGATCCAATTTCCCTTTAATTAATTTATTCATAAATTAATCTATAAATCCAATGCCTTCCAATTAAAACAGTAAGATTTCACTTTCACAATTAGAAAAAAAGGATTAGAAAATCACCTGGAAAAAAATTAACTGCAAAATAGGGTGGTTTTATATAAAAAAAAAATAATGAAGAGAAAATGGTGCTAGCAGATTCTAAAATGTATTATGAAGCTACAATATTTAAAACATTTGGTTTCAGGAAACAAGTGAACAGAGTGGAGCATCTAGATTTACTAAATACCTAAGGGAATTTTAGTGCATATTTAAAGAAGCACTTCAAATCAAATCAAAAAGAAAGGATAATTTCATAAATGGGATAACTAGCTAGTTACTATGTGAAAAAAAATTAAAAGGCTAGGTTCCTATTTTTTTCTTCCACTAAAATACCTTCTGGGTGGATCAAAGGGCTACCTTTTAAATATGAAGCCCATGGAGCTGCTCCCTGTTCTAGGATCCTGCAGTGACTGCGTCTTGCAATTAAAATGGCAGCCCACACATGCTGTGAAGCCCCTGCCTGCCTTTGTGGCATGACCCTCTACCTCCCACGCCTTGCTCATCCTTTGAGGCTATTCTGTCCCTTATCTATGCCTGGACTCACCAAGCTCCCTCCTGCTCAGTGACTTGGCACCTGCTGCTCCCCATCTGGGCACACCCTTTCCATGGTCACCTCCTTGTTTCCTTCACCTGTCCCCTTCTGAGAGACCCTAGCTCCCTCCTATCCTCTTCGGATCATTCTGTTTGTTTTCTCCATAGAACTTCCTAAGATCATTTATTCTCCTTTTGTATTTTGTGATGGGCCTGCCGACCCCATATTGGGAGCTCTTGGAGTGCAGCTGTCTTGTTCACCATGGTGACTCCTGTGCCCGTGAACCAGGCCCCAAATGGAGAGGATACTCAGTAAACAGGCATCTCAATGGATAGCTTTAAATCTGGGAGTGGGAAAGGAGAGTTAAGTACTTTTCTAAGCTGCCCAGAAAAGTGAAAAACCATAAAGGAAGGGAATGATAATTCTGACTTGACATTAACTCATGTGTTGAATTACTGGTGAAGGCCACAGTGTTTCAGGTACTGACTGAGGTGCTTTGGTGGCAATGGCGAGGAAGACAGATGAGGTTCTGTCCTCAGGAGCTCATATTTTGAAGTGGAATTACAGAGGGAAGCAAGCAAATAAGAATATGTCCACTGTGGTAAGTGCCACCAAAGAGCCAGGAAAGGAGCTGAGAGAGCAAGTCTACCTTGGACAGGGAATCACGGAAGCCTCTTTGAGGAGGTGACACTTAAGCCATGATCTGAAGAGTAGAAAAATTGCCCTTTGTCAGCTATCAGCAGACAGGAGAAAAGAACATTCTAGATGGAGTTTAAGAAAAACATAGAGAGCTCAGGTATACCTGAAATACAGCAAGTTAGTGGGCAGGCATGTTGTCAACAGGGAGAAACATATATTCTGGACCAAGAAGGGCCTTCAAGTTTAGGTTGAAATTATGGAATTTATTCTAATAATGATGGAAAACAACAGGGGGGTGGTTTATACCAGAGAGAGCAACATGATCTGGCTTCAGTTGTTGAAAGATCACTATTGTGGCAGAAACAGAAGAAAGCATTAGAAGGTTGTTTTATACATTTTTAAAAAATTTGTGGTTAAAATACAATAAAGAAATAAAGCTAATGATAAGCCAGGAAACAAAAGTTTGTACCATTTCAACAAAGGCTACTTTTTCTGAATTTTTAAGAGGGTTATATAAAGTGATGTGGTAGAAAGAGTGGAAAATATGAGCAGTGTTATAAACAAGCACTTAATAAGAACTCCCACGTTGAATCTCTCAGTTGAATCTCTCCTTCTTCCTCTAACACACACACACACACACACACACACACACACACACACACATACACGCACACACTCATGCTCATGTACACCTTCTTCTGAACAAAACAACCCTGCGTAATAAATTGTAATGAATTGCCAATCAACAGATGAAGAGGTTCACTACTAGTCATAATAAGAGATATGAGGCAGCTGGGGCTGGGGATATAGCTCAGTTGGTAGAGTGCTTGCCTCTTATGCACAAGGCCCTGGGTTCAATCCCCAGCATCACAAAAAAGAAAAAAAATACAAATCAAAAAAGTAATAAGATTTCATTTTTCACTTCTCATATCTGAGAATAATAAAAAGTTTTCTATTTTCTGTGGTTGAGGAGAACCTGGGAAAAAGAGACACTCCCATGTACATTTAGTAGGGAAGAGTTGGGGGTGGTGCTCTGTTAGTGTAACCTCTCTTTGGATGGCAGATTAACCACATCTTTCAAGACTTAAAATGTAATGGAGCCTGACCCAGTAATTTTGGGTCTAAGAACATAGGCTACAGTGATTCTCCATGTTCTTAAGTGCAAGTATGACGTCCTCATGGCAGCTGTGTTGGAATAGGAAAAAAGTCCCCACAAGATCACAAATGGCCATCAATAGGAGTCTGGTTTAAAACTTTTCTGGTTTATCCATTAATGGCATGCCTCTTTCCTCATTAAAGAAGAATGAGGTGGGCCTATATTTATTGCTGTGTCAACCTGCCCAAGGTACACTATTACACAAGAAAAATAAAGCAAAATGCAGAATACAACAACTGTATTACTGTTTTATACAACGAACATGTTCTGCAAAGGTCTGTAAGTAACTGTTATATTAGCAGATATTGCCTTTGGAGAGAGGATAGGGACCTGGGAGGCTTGGAAGGAGACTTCTGCTTTTATTTTTTAATGTTATTTAATGTTATTTTTAAACATATTTTATTAAATAAATAAAATATGTTAAAAATGGGAAGCAAGTCAGCGATCATTATCGAGGCATGACAAACAATAATAATTCCTAATAATGACTAATAAAGATTATTAATGACTCTTTGCATTTGCAGGACTATGTACCATTTACTAACCAAATGTCTTCAGAATTAGCTCATTTAATTCCCAGTCTCAGTGGAACAGTCACAATTATCCGTGTTGCATCAGCATGGAGGTCCGTGTTGGGGTAGCTCTGTGTCTACAAGTCCCCTCTTCTAATTCTCTGCCTGGGCCTATCCTCTACACTAATCTGGTGACAGAGTTGTAGGACATCAGCTATGAAGGCTTCTACTCTCTTCCCCAGCACATGTCAATAGAGGCAAAATTTATGGATTGCTAGTCTATCTCGGCCAAGCCTATCATCTGCAGTGTGACCTTGGGCAAGTCACTTCCACTCTGTGGATGATCTCCAGTGCCTCTTCCAGCTCTAAATATCTTTGATTTATGCCAAATGTCTTGCTGAGGTAATTGAATTTTCAGGGTGGTGTGTTATAACTCATTCCTAAAAGTTTGAAACACAAGTTCATGGACAACATTTAAAGAATTGGGGTCTTGAGCAACTCTGTAAATCACTATTTCCAAAAAGCACATTAGTCATACCCTTGAAATGACTGTTCAGGGAGGATGCACAGACCATAGCCTGACTTGGCTCTGATTCTAGCTCAGACTGTGTATCCTCCTTTACAAGACTTCTCACTTTTTCCCTCCAAAGGGCCACATGGCCCTCCTCTGGCCTCTACCACCAGCTCCAGTATGGCTTTTACCTAACTGCACTATATGTATATTGGTATTAATTTACCTTCTCAGGCATGTGTTGTTCATTGAGCACGCTCTGTGCTCAATGCAGAATCTGGAACAGCGTATAGGACAGAGTGTCCACTTAATAGACATCTGAAGTGAATACATGGGTGGCCTGCCTTGGCTCATTGGCGTGGCTTGCTCTGCTGTTTAAGATTGTGTCTTTGAATTCTAG
Organism: Geosciurus inauris; assembly: GCA_004024805.1. Taxonomy (NCBI): domain Eukaryota; kingdom Metazoa; phylum Chordata; class Mammalia; order Rodentia; family Sciuridae; genus Geosciurus; species Geosciurus inauris. The sequence goes on along the minus strand of PVHX01002092.1, from coordinate 42,933 downwards.
GTTTTGGAGCTGATGACGTCTACAACCTTACCAGAGTAGACCAAATAACAGAAATGATAAAGTCCTAGAAATCAAGTGATGATGTGTGGGGTTCGATCTGTGGGTTCTGGAGACAGACACTCTGCGTTTGAATTGGCTTCTGGTTAGTGCAGCAGGTGCTGTCAGGACTCCTTCCCAACCTTCTGATGCTTAGTGTGTTCCCTTTCCACTGCCAGTTTCAGCATCTCTGTTCAAGGGGGCTTCCCCCTTCGAACTGTAGAAAGCTGCCCTGTTGTGGCAGGTAGGATGAAAGTGCCTTAGAATGAGCCCTCTTCTCCCCTTCCCAGCAGGCCTTGACCAAGCTCTCTTGGAGCTAATATTACGTTGAACACCATGGAATTGCCATTTCTAAAGGTGAAAGATGAGTGGCAATTTCATTCAGTTTCATCTAACATAAATGCTACAGTTCCCTTGTCCCTCAGGTGGACTCATTTGACGGTGGGTTGTCTCTTCACTTCCCAGAGTTTCACCATTGGATTGGTCCAGTGACTGTGTGTAGCTGGCTTAGCAATACGTACATCCTTCAGAGCCTGTGCTTCTTTCTCTGTGTTACTTTCCTGCTTCCCCATTGATGTCGTCTAGGATCACCTCCAAATCAACTATGTGCATGTGAGTTTTTGCCTCCAGATCTGCTTCTGGGGGAACCCCAACCTAAGCCTCTCAGAGTTTCCCATCTCTTCAGGGTGACTTCATTGTCAAGATCAAATGAGGAAATACACATAAAGCACTGGGTGCACAGAAAGTGCACAGCCACATCAGCCGTTTCTGCTAACAAGTAAAATGTAATTCTTTGAAAGATGTGGTAATTGAAGGTGTGGGGAGGGGTCTTTTCAGGGGCACTTCATGAGTTTGCATGGTTTCTTAGTTTTAGCCAAACACAGGGGAAGTGGAGCCAAAGGGCAGAGCACCTGCTGGCTCCTTCCTCATCCTCCTTGAGAGTTACATGGTAGGATGTTGAAATCATCTCTGTGCACAAATGCAGAAATGCATTCAAGTGTGTACACATGCTTGTGTACAAATGTGGGCTTTCAGGCTTCCCCAGTCACTGACTGGGAGAATACTGGGCAGAGGTGGCTGGATCAGGAGTAAGGACCTTGGTACCATGTTTGTTGCAAAACTCTTCCCAGGCTGGGCTGCTGTCACGCAAAGGGCAGGACTCTTGGGTGGAAGTCTTGTTAAGATATGAGCTCAACACAGAGGGAAGTTGAACTGACCTCTGATTCAGCACAATTTGGACTCAAGGTTATAATGGACAGATATTTCATTGCTGACAACCCTGAAGTTCTGGATCTACATGTGAAGTCCTTCTGAGGTTATAGTTTCTCTCTTCACTTCCACCAAGCTCTGGTGTAGGTGGGCCAGGTGGAAAAGGGGCATAATGATGTGGAAAGACTTCCCATGAAACTCCTTTTAAAGGATTCTGCCTTGCTCGATCAGATGGCATTCTGGACAAATTCTGGGAATTTCTGGCTCTGGCTATGCCACATATGTGGTAGGAAGTCTGCCCAAAGCCAGTTTCCTCCTCTTCAGGTAAAAATTCTAATGGGTCCCTGAGATTATTTGCTAACCATCTTTTGGGAAAGATGACATAAGCTTGTAGGAATCAAATTCATCCCAGAAGCCCCTTTTCTTCCTCCTCCTCCTCCTCCTCCTCCGCTGCTTCTTCTTCTTCTTCTTCTTCTTCTTCTTCTTCTTCTTCTTCTTCTTCTCCTTCTCCTTCTCCTTCTCCTTCTCCTCCTCCTCCTCCTCTTCCTCCTCTTCCTTCTTTTTTTCCTGGAGAAAGAAAGAGTCAGAGCCAGAATCCAAATTCTAGGGGATAGTACCATCATGGGTCTGGTCTCAGCCAGTCCTAGGGTCTAGGAGGCAACATTTCCCACTGTTTGCTCTAAAGAATATCAGTTTTGTGGGATATCATTAAATATTCATCATTAAAAGGGTTCCATAGTGAGTAAGTTAGCCTGCCAATTACAAAAGAAAAGTTACTCCATTTTAGGTCAATTAAACTAAAACTGATGACAATTTACTAAGCATTTATTGTATCAAAGCCTTGTGCCAGGTGTATGGATGCAGAAAGGAGTGCTATATGAGCCCTGTACAAAGAGGCTCCACCTCTAGTTGGGGAGAAAGACTGGTAAGCCCATTATTACCATAGATGTGCTAAGGGTAAAAGCATAGGAGCACACAGAGCACAGAGAAAGGAGTAGCTCTGGATGGGAGTAGGGGCTAAAGGCCTCATGGATGCCAGCTTTTTCAAGGTTGGATACATTTTCTGGTGCAGAATGACTCACCAGAATTTCCTTGTAAGCATTTCAAGCACAAAGTCTTGAAGTGGCATGGGGTGTTGGGGGAACAACATGATGTTTGACAACTTTAGATGGATAGATCCTGAGAGCAGAGGTGTGTCACCTGATAGAGCTCCAGAGCCACATCCTCCCTGTATATTATTATGAAAAACTGAGACTGAGAATGTGGCTCCACTGACCCTTTGGAAACGCTGTAATCAAATGTAGACAGCTGCTCAGATTGTCTGAGTCACCAAGGAGAAGATGTTACAGAAATGTGGCAGCTGGGAGACAGCCAGGCAGATACAGATGACAAGCATGGGAGATGCTGGCAGTGATGGGAACTCTCCACTTGGATGCTGTGAAGCTGGCTGGATTTACAAAGTGCACCCTCTAAAGCCACGACTTTCACATTTGAATGTGCATACACATCAGTGGGGATCTTAATGAAGCCTGAGGGTCTGCATTTCTAGTAAGATCTCAGGTGCTGAGGATACAGCTTGTCCTCAGACCATACTTTAAGCAAACTGAGCTCTAGAGTAGGGGTCAACAAACTAAGGCCTCTGTCCTGACACTTATTTCTGTAAATAGTTTAATTTGAATAGAGTTCACTTGTTTATGTGTTATCTACAGCTATTTTCATACTACCACGGCAGATTTGAGTAGTTATAAAAGATACTGTCTGGCCTGTGAAGCCCAAAATATTTACCCGCTGGTGTTTTATAGAAAGGGTTTGCTGACTTCTGCTCTAGAGAAGTGGTTCTTGAAATTGGCTGTATGTTAGAATCATTGGCAAAGTTTTTAAAAATCCCAATGTCTAGGATGTACTCAGAGCAATAAAATCAGAATCTCTGGATCTGTAGTTTTTAAAATCACCAATTAATTGTAATATGCAGCCAATATTAAGATGTAGTGTTGTGGAGCATAGCACAACTCTGATTGCTCTTATGCCTGCAATTCAGCAACATATCACTGGGAGGCAGTATCACTAGTTAGATCGTGCACAAATGGCAGAACAATCCTCCTTAGCCCTGGATTACTGGGTAATTGACACTGGTACTAACCACCAAGATCTCCTAGCATAAGTCACTCATAGGTGATCAGCCAATGTAAGCCACTGGCCCTCTGGCAAGCCTATGAAACTGTGGGCCTCAGAACTTTGCACTATCCTCCTTAGACCTTTCATAACTAACTGTTGAACAGAAATTGCATTATGCCTGACTTTGCTTTTTCTAGTGTTGGCTGTTCTTAGATGAATGTTGCTGCTAGATTTACGCTTGGGATTTCCATTTTATATGGAAATATAGAAGAGCGTATACCCTATGGCTGAAATGAAACTGATCCTAGGTGTATCTAGCATCTGTGGGGCTCTCAACTTCTAAGACAGGACTTTATATCTATTGTATCATTTGCATCTTTGCAGAACCCTGAGCATGGAATCTACCCATTTTGCAGGTATGGAAGTGGAGGTTCATAGAGTGGAAGTGACATTTTCTAGAACAAATGAGTGGTAGAGGTGGGACTTTTATCTAAATTTGCCCAGGACACCAGTAATGGCAATGGTTAACTTCTGCCCAATTTTAGGGAAAGCTCATTGTTCCCCACATTACAAAGCTTTTCTCTTACTGCTCCCCACTGCTCTCCAGGCTGCAGCTCAGTCTTTCCTCCCTCACTTCCTGTGTCTCTCTTCCAGCTCTTTTCAAATGAATAAAAGAATTCACAGCTTCTTTATAAATACTCTGCAGGTTTCAATCCCGCCTTTCTATAGATTCAAACAAAGTCCCCAAAGGGGCTTGGTTCCCTCTTCTTTTACTTTTCTGTTCAATATGTTTGAGCCATTTTAAACCTAACACATCAGAACTGTTTCCAAACGCAGGTGCCCAGTAATTGACTCATGGACGTGAGTTTGAGCATTGCTGCTTGTGGGGCTGTAACTTGAGACCACTGCAGGTCATGAGAAAGACAAATAACCTCCAACTTGAATTCAATTTCATTTCCTTGGCCCCAGTGAGACTTTTTCACCTGTCAGCCTCTTGCTCTCTCCTTGGGAACAAAGAATCAGCCTCCTTGAATCTGACCTGGGTGGGCTGTAATGTTTGAGAGGTGCTGAAAGATGGATGCTGGGCTACTTTGGACTGGCCCTTTGCCCTGGGAGATGGCTGTTGATTGGATTCCAGCAATCCAATTGGTTTTCTGTCTCAAAGCCCTTACCTTTCACTTTAGGGAATGAACTGTCCAAACCACAGAGGCAAAAGGAGAGGAGAAGTCCAGATGCTTGCACTTGAATTGGTGCTTTATCCCTATCTTATACTATCCCGGAATCAATTACTAATGTGCTCCTCTGAACAGGGAAAATGCTAAACAAAGCAATCCGTGATTAAATGTCCAATGGGAAATGTCAGCTTTAGAATGGACAATAAATATAAGTGAAGAATATTCGATGTTTATCAACCTTCACAGATTTACTGCACCCAAGTGGGCTGCTCAAACAGGGAAGAATGGAAATTCTGACAACATATCCTGGATTTCCTGGGACAGAGCTAATTTTATGTCATTTTCTTCTTTTAAATAAAGCTGGTTCATTAAGTGTACAATGAACCTTGATTTTATATTTATATCTGTTGTAGTCTTTAGAGATTGATGTACCCTAAATTATAAAGAAACAAAATATTTGTTAGATGTGGGTTGGGGAAAAGTGGGTAATTACACATCTCCAATGGGATGTGCTGTAGCTGAGATCAGTCACTTGGTTGCATTAGTCAAGAGCTTTGTCAAAAATCATGGACACTGCACTTGAAATGGCTTAAGCCAAAAATGGGATTTATTGGAAGGCTTTTAGGACAGCTCATAGAAATTAAAGGACAAGATGAGAAACCAGGTCATAAAAATCCAGGAACCTAGCGATGGGGAATAGGTACCTAGACACCACAGAGCTGTCTTTCTACTTCTCATCTCTGTCTTCAGCCTCATCTTCTCCTTGTGAATTCTTTCTATATCTGTAGAGCTACCTATAGCTCTAAGAATCACTTATCCAAAACTTCACCAGTGAGAGGAGAAGGAAATCTTTTCTCTAGTTATCAGATAAAGTTTTCTGGGGAAAAGACTTGGGTCACAAGTCTAAGCCCTGGACCAATCACTGTGGCAAGGGAGCTAGGGTTGGGTAGAATGACAGTAGCTCTGGGCAGAGCTGTAGGGAAGGGAGGCCTTTAAAGAATTACAGGTAAGGGCTGGGATTGTAGCTCAGTGGTAGAGCGCTTGCCTCACATGCGTGAGGCCCTGGGTTCGATCCTCAGCACCACATACAAAGCAATAAAATAAAGACATTGTATCCATCTACAACTAAAAAAATGCTTAAAAAAAAAAAAGAATTACAGGTAAAGGGTTGGCCTTAGAAGTAGTCTTTAAGAGGCAGCCAGTCCAATTTGTATCTGTACATTTATGACTTAGGAAGAAAATACAGAGAGCAAAAGAGATCATTTGTTAAAGACTTGCATGAGACAGACCCTTAAATAGATCTTAACTGATTTCAAGCCACGGAGAGAGTATTGATAGCCTCATTTTACTTATGACAAGCAAAGGTCCAGAGAGGTTAAATAACTTGCTCAGAATCACATCACTGGTAACAAAGCAACAAAGAATTTCAACTTCACCCTACAAGAACAATGGGGAGATCACTAACAGTTTAACCAAGGGAATACCATGAACAAACTTGTGTTTTGGAAAGATTGCCATGTATAGCATGCTAAGGCAGGTTAGTCACAGCAGGGACTAGTGGCTAGGGACACTGGCATTGGAGTCAAACTCAGTTGTTGCTTCATCCTCTGGAGGGGACGAACGCTGGGTCCTATACTGAGGGACTGAATGCTGTGCTGTCCTCTCATACCTTTCTCCTCCTTGCCTTTCCCTATTTCCCCCTGTCCTTCCTTTCCTATTAACTTGGATATTGAAGGCTTGCTCTGATTTTAATAGAGCCTCCACTGATCTTGGGAGGATCCACATTCCAGAGGGCCAGGAGAGTCTGCTTATGATAGACTAGCCTGTGTTTCAACAGTCAGATGGGGAAGCCCATGTGTGTCTCAGGGCCATCATGGCGATGTTCTAGAAAGAGAAATGTCTTCTGAGTGGCTCCATATGGAATGCCTAGCCTTAGACTCTCTCTCACAGGTCTGGGATTTATTTGCTCCCCCAAATGGGATTATTGTCTAGGCTGACCACAGGGTCTGGGCCCTGTGTGTTTGAAGGAAAGAAGTTATTCCGATCTTCCCAGATTGGAATGAAATCTACTCATGGGCCATTTCAAGGAGCAGACTGGAGAAAGCCTACCCAGGATGCCTAGAGATGAGAGGGCATCTAGGGATCAGACAGAGAAGGGGAGTCTGAGGGATGGAGTGGGGCAGCATGTCCAGAAGTAGACATGATGAGGTAGCTGGTGAGAACTACCAGAGGTGGCCTTTCCCCTGTCCCAGGAAGAGTATTGGGCTCTTGGAGTCAGCAGGCCTGAGTTTCTTTCTTAGCTTTGCCATTGACTCAATGCGAGGCCACAGGCAGGCCCTTTGTTTTATCTACTCTAATAAATGGCCATCTGGACCTAAATTCAATTCCAGTCTCTGATGGTTAATTTTATGGTTGACTTGATTATGTCATAAGGTATCCATATATTTTCTTAAACATTATTCTGGTTGTGTTTCTGAGGATGTTTCTGGATGTTAACATTACAATCAGCAGATGACTAAGGCCAATTGCTGCCCCAATGTGGGTGGGCTTTATTCAATTCATTGAAAGCCTGAATGGAACAAAAAGTTAGAATAAGGGAGAATTCTTTGTCCCTGCCTGACTTTCTTCTTGTTAGGACATCATTCTTCTCCTGCCTTTGAACTTGAATTCTGACTGGAACTATATGATTGGCTTTCCTGGGTCTCTGACTTGCCAATGGCAGATCTTAGGGTTCTTGGCCTCCATAATCACATGAACTGATTCATGATAAATCTTGTGTGTGTGTGTGTGTGTGTGTGTGTGTGTGTATTATGTTGGTTCTCTTTCTCTGGTGAACACTGACTAATGCACAGTACCTTCAGAGAACTAGAAATTTTATAGTTTATTTATGATATATTTAGTGCTGATTTCCTTCAAGAAGTACCTAGTAGAGACCTGTACAAAGGAGATACTCAAGATATTCAATACATATTTCTTGATTGAATGCACGAACAAAGCAGGCATTAGAAAACATTAGAACAATGGCTTCTCAATGAGGAATCATGTGTATTGTCAGAATGGCATGGGCTTTGGGTTCCCGAGGATCTCGGTTCATATCACAACTTCACCACTAGTGGAGGAGTCACCATTTGTAAAATGCAGTCAGTATTATTTTCTTTCCAGGGTTCCCCCCCCACCGCAAGGACTGAGCAACATAACACCCAGAATATAGTAGGTGTGCAATAATTGGTGGAAGAGACTTTGAAGAGCCAAGGAGGTTATGAGCTTGCCTTTTGGATGGATTCCTGGACCATCCCAGGCAGACAGATGGAATCTGTCAAGAACTGGAATAGTATCTCCTCTTCTGCTCATGCATATTGAAATGCTTAGTATGTGACATTTATCATCACTTTAGGTTTGAGAGGCTTGCAACAGAGAGGTAGTTTCTTTCTTTTTCCCCCATGTTTTCATTGGACCATTAAAGTTGTACATATTGGTGGGATTTGTCATCACATTTTCATACATGCCCACAAGATAACATAATTTGGCCAATATTATTCATGAGTATTTACTCTTTCCCTGCCCCATTCCCTCCCCCAGTACCTTTCTTTTCTACTGTGATTCATTATTAGTGTCATGAAGCATGTGTGTTTGTGTGTGTTTATGTTTGTGTGCATGTGTGAAGCAGAAAGAATACTCCTGTGGGTTTAATGAACTCAGAAAAATACATATTTTATAGTATGCCATCCAACTGAGTTTTTCTATTAAAACATTAAGCAAGAATATGAACCCTTACATTGGATAAGAGACTTTGGTAGAATCGCTTGCTCTGGGTTTCAGTCTCCACCCTTATTGCATGACAGAGATGACACCTCCACCTTATGGTGGACACACATACTATCCAATCCCCTTTCTAGAAAGGATGGGTTGCTCCAGCTCTGGGGAGAGCTGTTTGTGGATTGTCTCTAGGGATTGTCCCCTTCCATGATGCCCCTAAGGGCAGAGCTGTCCCTCCAAAGGTCACACTTTCTTGGATAACCAGATTCACTGACTGATGAAGGGGGTTTAAAGCCCTGCCATTTTGATTGACATGGCAGTACTGATGGGCAAAGTGTGATGACCTGAATGTTCGTAGTTGCCAAAATTCATGAATTGAAATCCTAACCCCCAAAGCAATGGTACTAGGAAGTGGGGACCTTTTGGAGACGATGGATCATGAAGGTGGAGCCCTCATAAATGGGATCAGCATTATTTTAAAAGAGGCTCAGGGAGCTTGCTTGCCCCTTTTCTGATATGCAAGGTTATGGCAGATGCCCCTCACAGGCATTGAATCTGCCGGCACCTTTATCATGGACTTCCAAGTCTCCAGAACTCTAAGAAATAACTCTGTTGTTTACAAGCCTATCAGTCTGTGGTGATTTGTTTGTAGCAGCCTGAGGGGACTAAGACACAGGGAAAGGATTTAACACATATCAAGGTGTTTGGGGGAACTGGTGGTGAGGAGATCTGCAGGGAATCAGCCTTCTATGAGAAACAGTGATACTGGTGGTTACGGTGACGAGTTCTGCTTCCTCACATGCTAAAGTATAACATTAGAGAAGCACACCAAGGCAAGCATATAAAGCAATAAAATAAAATAGCATATAAAGCTATTTTTTTAAAAAGGCTAACATAGGCTTCTCCTGGGGGGGCGGGAGAAGGAGGCAGTAGCTGGTATCCTGGTATCCCCAGAAGTGAGGGTGTCCTGCCTTTTTATGTCTTAGGCTTCCTTTGTTCTCCTGCTCTCTTCCCTTTCTTTCTCTCCTTCCTGCTTATGTGACTAGGCCAAGAAGATGCTCCGGTGGGATGGCCAAAAGGTAAGAAACAGGTGGACAGGAGGGGCCAAGGTTGGAGTGATCTGGGCAAGAAGGGGGCATAATTAACAACTCTTTATAGGGAGGGACCATCCCTGGGACAGGTTACCTTAGCAACAGGTTGGAGCAGTGGCAGGTTATCTTGATAAGAGTGGAGGAAGAACTCTGAAGGCATTAGCATTTCAATCCCTCTCCAACTTCTGGGACTCACTCAAATTGGCCTTCTTGATCGGACCTGACTCGATTTCCCTATCTATACTGACTGCCTGTCTAATTCTGGCTTTAGCAGGCTCAAGACCTCTTCCACCCTAACTGCCACCTGGAAGCGGCCTGGGAGAGCTCTGTTCCTTCTTCTCCAGCTGCACACCCTCAACTGGGCTGTTCCACCTCCCGCCCAGGCAGCTACATGAGTCTTTATTCCTCTTACCCTCCCAGTGCACACCTCCTCTTTATTCCTTACTCACTGGGCAGGGTTCAAGCTCTAAACCTGGCTCAAGGCTAGCCTCCCACTGGGTCTTGCCCCATGGCACTCCAGGGGTCCAGCCACCCTGCCATTGCTCATGCGATTCTCAGTGCCCAGCATGTCTTTTCTCACTTTACCTCCCTGGCTAAGTCCTACTTAACCAACACAGCAGAACTCAAATCTTTCCTGAGAACATCTGGCATAAATTATAGCTCACTCGTCTGGGCTTCTGCGGGCTCCCGACACTCATTTATTACCGAGTCACCCTGCACTGAGATTTTGTTTAATTGTTCAGCTCCTCTGTTAGGATGTGGTTCTCTAAAGCTGGTGACTCCTTTAGACTCTTCCTGATTCTCCAGGGGGAACACAGGAGCTGGTCCATGATGGACACTCAGTGTAAATTGGTAGAAAATAATTGAATGGTCTTGAACTTTTTCTTGTTCACATGTTCCTTTTTTTCACCCAGTCCTTAAACACCTAGAGAGTAGATGTGATTGAATTCAGATTATTTTGATAATCATTATTTCTTTCTGACTCTCCCATTGCCCTTAATGCTAGTCTGGGCATGTTATTGTGTGTGATAAGTAGCTTCTGGATAAGAGAATAGATGACATTCACTCTTCTAGCTCCAGAACTTGCTTCAGTGTCTTCTATGTCACATGGATATGCTGTCAGAGAATATTTTTATCATCCTGTCATGCTTAAAAAGCCAGGGCCTTGATCCAGGTCATTTCTAAGTCAAAAGTGATATAGTCTCCAGATCCCTGTGCTCAGAGAAAATCCCTGGCAGAGCTTCTTGCTTCAGGAGATGTGACATGTGCTTTTGCAGCACATCTCGCACACCTGTGGGGTGACGAAAGGTAATTTAACACCTGTCCAGGCCTCCCTTGTGGCTCTGCAAGTGGGTTAATAGGATGTCGAGTTCAGTGTGAAGAGAAGAGTCACAGCCCACCAGTGTTACAGGGTATGAGCACCTCTGGCAACAGGTGCTGCCCCCTACTTGGTTTCTATTCACAGGGGCAGCTCCTGCTGGTCTTCCCGTCTTCCCTAGTGATAAGGTGGCTTCTCTGTGGTTCTCTGTGGGGGTCCATTATGTAGTGGAGTGCTTGAGGGCATGGTGGTGGGCAGTTACTTATTGGATCTGTCCTCATGATCACTAGCATCCAAGATGCATGTGTCCCTGAGGTCTCCCACATCTGGGTATCTAGTACACAACAGTACCCAAGATTCTATAAAGCTTAAATGAAAACCATTCACTGAGAAAGAGAACTGAAAATCTGAGATGAAATATATTGAATTTATTAAATAATTACTTGAATGATTACTATTCTTTCAAGTAAAATAATATAGAGCCTGGTGATGATGTTAACATCCTCTCCCTTCCCTTTTGGGACCTGGCAAAACCCCTGAGCCAAATCAGACAGAATGTATCAGTATTTCAGTACTGGGGATGGAGACCTAGAAAAAGAGGTCAGTGAAGTTGCGTCAGTTAACTCGTGTAAATTCTCTGACAGAAAGAGAGGGGAGAGGAGGGTTGTTCGCATGATTTACCTGCCATTCTCAATGAGCACATTTCCAGTGAGAGATGGCTATGATGCTGGTCGGCCATAGCCATGGGGCTTGGTACCTGTGATTTCTTACAGGTTGTGCCCCCAGTTGTGATTCTGGCGTCCACAGAGGAGTACTTCTCCACACAGCCCTTTATTACAGGTAGCTCATTGTACATAGTAACAGCTTTGACTGAGCAGGACTACATGTATTCAACGAGGTAAACTGTCATTTATGGACAATTTAAAGGATCCTTAGGGGACAACTTTAACAGACTCTTTTTTTTTTTTGCCTTATGTGTAGAACTTTAGACCCCAGTCTCTGCGTTAGCTGTAACTCCACTGAAATGATAACAGTAATGATGAGTACAACACAAGCAATAACGATGGCCATCATTCACTGATGATTTGCTCAGCGACCACGACACGTCTTCCATGAGCTGAGCTGTCTCCATCTTCACAACAATTCTACCTATGAGATATTATGATGTTTTTAATGCAATTTTTAAAAAGTGAAGTTCATAGAGTCTACTTTGGTGACTCTTCACATGTGAATGCTCATGTGACCACCACCCTCATCAAGATGGACAACATTCCTATCCCTTCATTAAGTTCTCCTGGGACCCTGCCCAGGTAGTTGGTGTCTTATGATCTAGGACTTCATATAAGTGGAAAAATTCAATGGTTATTTTTTAGTGTCTGCCTTTTTTCCGTCCACTGAATGCTGTTGATGTTCACCTACGTTTCCACATTTATCAAGAGTTCATCTTAATTGCTGTGGAGCATTCTGTTGTACGAATATACAATATGGCACATATATATTCTGTGTTGTGTCTTATAGTACTATTTCCAGTGAGAGATGGAAACATGGAGACCTGGAAGGGCCAAGCAAATCGTGTGAGGTCACAAAGCTGGAAAGTGGCACAGCATGGATTTAAACCAAGTCACATTTCAAAGGCTCTTAGCCACTACCTCTGTGTGTGTGTGTGTGCACGTGTGTACCTGGTGGGGGTCACAGTAGCTCATATCTTCTGGTCCTAGAAAAATCTGCAGGGGAGCTGATGATGTCTGCAGACTGACTACAGGCTGAAGCATGCTGACTGTAGGATGCAATAAAGGTGCCTGGACCTCCAGGGCATTGAGCTGCCCCTTTCCTGCCTGATTCTAGTAGATGGATTAAGCCTTGAAAATTCTGGCACTTCCCGGAATAGGCGTCTGGGCCATTGCTAAAGCCAGAATCTCCATTCCTTTACTCACAGTCTTGATTCCTGAATTTAACAGAAGAGGTAGTACTTTGATGTTCAAATCGTGCTTTTGATCAAAAGCTTGCTGGCTCCCTCGTGTCTCTTAGAACAAGACAGTAGTTCTATTGTGCTGGCGTGTGTTGTAACATTTTGGACAGCAGAAATGACATTTACATGAAACAGCCATCCTTGGAATGCACGAGATAAGACAATTTCAACAGCTCATCGAAGAAGAGTCCCCAGCGTTGACTTTAAATCAAACAGAAGTAATAGCGTGTCTTCCTGGTTTCCCATTCTCTACCTGGTGTTAATTAAAATCCTGATAAGAGGACTCAGTCAACATCCATACGAGGAAGACCAAAGCGCCACTTAAAAATGTTCAGATGAAAGTACAGTTAATCAGAATTAAAACAAAAATACCCCCTACACAGTCTTCATTCTCATTTGGCTTCTACTGGATGAGAAGATTAATATGTGAAGGCAATTTCCATGGACCCCCCTGTTGTACTTTCCGAACTGAACTGTTTGAAATAATTGAACAATTACTTTGTGCAATGTTATCAAAGTTTATTAAATTGTTCCCATCAGCTCTGTCCAATTACCAAATTTGGCTGATTTGCATATTGTAAAGCAGAGTTGTGAAGACGGTTCCCAGAGTAGAACCTTGTTATTTTTGAGCAGAGAGAAGTTTAAAAGTAATTTGGTTCCAATCTCTTCCTCTTGCAGAGTAGGAAGAGGAACCTCAGAGGGGTGAAACGGTCTTCCCAAAGTTCATACAAGGCACAGACGGGGCAGGGCTGTTCCCCTCCTCCTGAATACCATCCCCCCATCTGATTGCAGGACTCTAAAGGGTCAAACCTTCTGTCGTCTCCCACAAAATGGGAGGGTACATCCACATTCCTGAATGTCTCAATTAGTTCCAATTTAGACATGACATTGAGCATACACTTAAAATGTAAATCCATTCTGTCCAGGCAGAAAATAATAAAGGCGGGTGATTCCATTTCAATTTAGTCATTCAAGGAACTTGAATTTGTTGAAGTGCCAGCCGGAAAGGCTCTAAATGAAACATTGTTCTTTCTTTGGGTACAAAAAGCTAACTTTAAACACTTTACATCTCCATCTCTATCTCTGAATCTTCTTCTTAGATCTCATTCAGACCTCACTTTTATTTTTAAGCTTTTATAAAAATGGAAATTGACCAACACACACTTAAGAGAGAGAATCAACAGTGCACCTCTTCATGGAGCCACAGCATAGGTCAGCCAACATCCCACCTGTCACGTTCTCTCTGTCCTCTTGTACTTCTCTGCTCACTGGCTTTGTGATATTTGGCTCATCATTTCTTCAGTATGAACCTTGCTAGCTTTTTAAAAAATTTTTTAATTTGTTTTAATTAGTTATACATGACAGGAGAATGCATTTATGTACTTTGATATAGCATACATAGTGGGATACCATTTCTCATTTTTCTGATTGTACATGTTGTAGAATCACATGGGTCATGCAGTCATATATGTACATAAGGTAATAATGTCTGTTTCGTATCCCCATATCCCCTCCCCTCCCTTCGCTCTCCTCGACCTAATTCAAAGTAGCTATTTTTCCCTAGCGCCTCCACTCCCCATTGTGAATTAGCATCCTCATATCAAAGAAAACATTTGGCCTTTGGTTTTTGCAATTGGCTTATTTCACTTTTACTATTGATATTGTAGGAAGATACACCAAAGAAGAAATGTCCCCTGACAGGTGGCAGGAGGGGTTCTACTTAACCAAACTGGGTGATAAGAGGAATGTGAAGGGATCCAGTTGTTTTGATTTGACAAAACTCTTAAGCGCCCACTCTGAGCCGGGCACTATACTGCTTGCTGAGATTCTAATTGTGAGATTAGGCAGAAAGCAAAGTCTTGGGATCCTTGCTCCTTCAAGTGTGGTCCGTGGACCAGCGCCTCAGCACCTCTAGGAGTGTGCCAGCAGGCCCCTCTGCTCAGGCCCATGCCAAATTTACTGAGTCTGCATCTGTCTGTAATCAGTGTCGTCTCTCCCCCTCACCCACAGCCAGGGGATTCCATGCACTGTCAAACCTGAGGAGCTTAAGGTGGTAGGAGCTACCTTGACTGTGGGCCTGCATCTCATTTGCTTTTTCTTCCTCAGTCTTGCTGGGCCCCTTCCAGAGGAAGAGGTCGTGGAAATGTCAGGGGTGCGAACTGGCATGTAAACTGGGTTCCTGAGGACTTTGCTGACCAAGTGAGCAGGTGACCCTCTGCTCCTGCCCACTGCCTTTCCTGACTCACTTCCATCAGGCAGTATCTTCAGACGCCTTGACCACATATCCAAGGTCCTGGGCAGATTAAACTTCTGTGACATTGAACATTTTTATTTTTTTTTTAAAATATTTTTTTTAGTTGTAGATGGACACAATATCTTTATTTATTTATTTTATGTGGTGCTGAGGATCGAACCCGGTGCTTCACACATGCAAGGCAAGTGCTCTACCACTGAGCCACAACCCCAGCCCCTGAACGTTTTTATTCTTGACATCCATGCATCTTCTCAACACTGTGCTTCTGTCCCCACCATAGAGGAAAAGGCTGGTTGCTACCATCCCTGCTCTTTAAAGGCCAGACTCTGGGCCATCTCCTCCAGGAAGCCTGCCAGGGACACACAGCCAGCGGCATCTCTTCCTTCACCTGTTTTGACAAAGCCCAGTCTGCACCATTCACTGGTCCTTATTCCCATGTACCATGAAGAAACTTAAAACTCCTCAAATCTTGTTTTCCTCACTTATAAAATGGGGATAATAGATAATAGCTCCTTCTTCTCAGAGCTGTCTTGAGGGTTAAAAAATTACAAGTGTCTATAAAGTGCTTATGACAAAATCATCTTAATATATTCCAGGAACTACTGTATGCTTATTAATATCAGAAAACATTGAACTTCATGATAATTCTAGCAGGCAAGCTTTTTTATTCTTATTTTATCATGAAGAGATGGAGACACAGAGAGGTTGAGTGTTTGGCCCAAGGTCACCACAGTATGTGAAAGGGAACCCAGAATGACCCAGGCAGTCTAGCTTGGATGTGCACACTATTTTTTTTTAATTGTGAAAAGAACATTTAACCTGAGATCTAACCGTGTAGCACAACTTTAAGTATACAACACAGCATTATTCACTGTAGTATGATGTACAGCAGATCTCCCAAACTTTCTCACCTTGCTTAACTGACACTTTATAATGGTTGAATAGCAATTCCTTATCTTCTACTGACCTTGACCCTGGAAAACTACCATTCCACTGTTTCTTGAGTTTGACTATTTTATTTTATTTTATTTTTTATTTTTTTATTTTTTTGGTACTGGGGATTGAACTCAGGGGTACTCGACCACTGAGCCACATCCCCAGCCCTATTTTGTGTTTTATTTAGAGACAGGGTCTCACTGAGTTGCTTAGCGCCTTGCCATTGCTGAGGCTGGCTTTGAACTCGCGATTCTCCTGTCTCAGCCTCCCAAAGTGCTGGGATTACAGGCTTGAGCCA